>JAYKAV010002768.1:758934-798934 GCA_035582835.1 Phoebastria nigripes
TTTTTTTTTTTTTTTTTTTTTTTTTTTTTTCCTTACCCCTTCTTTCTTTTTACGTAGACTAGTATTAAAAAAATGCGCTGTAAAACTGTGAAAGTATCCTAAATAAAACCCTACAGGTTGTCAGCTTGTCAATATTTCCTATTATTTAACATTTGTAAATCTGCTCAAACTGGCAAAACACTTCTTTAGAAATTGACCTGTCTTAGAGACTGTACATTGAGAACCTTGTCTCCTCAGTAGGTTGAGTCTTTTTGATTCTTACTTCCTCTACTTTTTTTAATGTTGAAAAATCAAATACAAATAAATGCTCGAAGTGGCAAAGGAAGTGTTTTGCCTGCTGAGGAGAACTGCTGTCAGTGTTGCCTAGGCAAATAGTTGTGAGGTGGTTTGGTTTGGTTTCCCCTCCTTTTTTTTTTTTTTTCCTGAAAGCACTGCATTTTGCTTCTTCAAGATTATGTATGTACCTGCTTTTTTACTTGTTTTTTTGACAGAAAACTGAGTTTTATAATTCTGTATCTTTATCACGGTGAATTAATATAAACTTCCTGGTTTTATCGTTGGTTTCTTATAGTTTGAATAAATTCAGTAGGGATTGTGTTCATAAACTTCTGTTGTAGTTTTGCTTTAATTTATTAATGTTTAGTTATCATACTAAATTTGGCCAACTAAGTGTGTCTGAGTCCATATGCATTGATAGCAGTAATTTTCCAAGAATATGCAAATAACCTGTCTACAGTTAGTATACATTTAATATGAATGCAGTGTCCTGGGTGTAACAAATCCTTTGAGAGACTGGGCTTTTGGGGCATTTGTGGGTACTAAATTTTTATAGGGAATTAATCTCCTATTAGGCCCAGGAGCATAAGAAGTGAACCCATAGTCATCTTTCCTTCTTCTGTGTAAGGAGTATTGGGCTAGATTATCTATAAGCTACATGTAGTTCTTGACAAAATCTGTGTGCAAGGTGGAGAATGTGAATCTGAAATGTAAAAACTTGTGTTACACCCTGAATTTTTTCTGAAGCAGCTGTCCTAGTGCTTCCAGCTAGCAGTGTTCTGCTAGCCAGAATTGGGGTAATGGATTTCTAAGAATCTCCTACTTGGTCATTTCTGCCGAGCATTTATTCTGCCATCCTGTGCTCTGTATGGCATGGTAGGCTGTGGAGGACTAGCTTTTGGCTTTAGAACAGCTCAGGTTTCCCCCGTTTTAATGAAATTCTCCTCCTGCTACAGATACTTCAGATGTTTTGTTCTACTTACATATTTGCAAAAGGAAATTCAAGAATTGGAGCTTTTTGGCTTGCTCCGTATTTATTTTTAGATAATTTGTAAAAGCTAAATCTTATGGGTAATGACCTATTGCATGTCTTGTAGAGCTTCTCTTCGGTTAATGTCAGCTGCATATAATTTTTAAAAGCAAGTGGTCAAAGACCTATATATACAAATAAATTGTCTTGTACCTCACTTTGATTATAAATTATATCAGTCAGAAGATTCATCTTGTCTGACTCTTAGTCCTAATTAATATTGTTTGATGTAAAAATGTCTTGAGGTGATAACAGAAGGAATTGCCTTAGGGTTGCTGAAATATATTTTCAGTTTACCACTTTGTAGTTGGATGTGCAAAATTGATTTTAAAGGATTTTTTTTTTTTAAAGATATTCTTCTGCTGCTGACTCGTTTGTGTTTTGTTAGAAGTTGTTAATAAGCTAGGTGGAATTCTTAGCATAAGTATTTAGTCTCTTTAAAGTTCATTTAAAACTTAGAGCTGCCATTTCCAAACTTTATTTTTTGAGCTGGAATAAGGCTTTGGTGATCTGGTCTTGGTCTGGATTTAATAACTTTGGAAGCGATCATTCCGTGACACCAAACGCTTTTGATTCCGTCTTCTGCACCTTTGTTCTTGTTAACATCAGAAGTGTGTTTCATTTAGGAATTTGCAGTTCCTGATTATCGTTCGTCTCACCTGGAAGTCAGTCAGGCAACCCAGCTCTTGCAGCAGCAGCAGCAACAGCAGCAGCAACTTCGGCGCAGGCCTTCCTTGCTTTCTGAATTTCACCCAGGCTCTGACAGGTGAGGATGCTGTGTTTGAAGTATGTGAACAGGAATCTTCTATGAGTCTGTGCTTTCTGTAAAGTTAGTTTTATCTACAGTAGAAAGGTTTTTGAGTTTCACAGTTTTTGCATAAGTACTTGACTTTATTAATCGGTGCTCCATTGTTGTAACAGTGTTGGTCTCCTGCGTTTGAGTGTTGTAGCTGTTGTGTAATTCCTCGGTCCCTTTGGCTTAACTAATATATTTGTTTCACAGACAGGAAGTGACAGTCTGCTTCGCTTTTCCCACGCCTCTCCTAACAACGCTGTCAGTAAGCTTCTGAGAATCCAAGTGCATATTGCAAACTTTTTAATGCTGTTTAGGCTGAAAGTGTGTAAAGTTTGTAACTTCGGATAGTTTGATCTTGCTGAGTAGAAGCAACAAGTGCAAGAGTTGTTACAGTGTGAATATTACCTGTCATATTTCCTAGATTAGGCTTGCTTATTCAACAGATGCTATCTGTGTGGCTGGGCAAGTAAGAAACAACAGAGCTGATTGGGTATTTTAGTTGTAAGAATTGTAAAACACTGAAATGTGGCGCAAAATTGACTTCTAGGTACAGAGGACTAAATCAGAGTCTATGCTACTTTTGGCAAGGCACTTGACAGCTTCATATCATTTGTTCTAAATACCGTTTTTGTCAGTCTCCTATACAAATCCTGGCTCTGTGTAAGTAGATGCAACTGAACTGGGTCCAGTAGGTTAACTGAGGACAAGTATAGTGGACAACTATAGTGAATCATATGTTGTAATTTAGTTTCAGATTGGTAATACCTTACTTCTCAGTAAAATAGGTTACTTCATGGTGGATATTGATGAATGTTCAAATGCACCTTAATATTACTGTAAGGTTGATAGGTTCAAGAAAGTTTTCAGACTGTATTAAGCATTCATTTGACTATATTCCTGAAGAATATTGCATGTACTTTGAAAACCAAATTTAGAAATTAAAAACCCACTACAGATCAGAATAACATTAACATAAATGTAGTAAGTTAGCAAGAATATGCTTCTGTTTAGGGGAGAGGTTACTATATGATTTATGCACCTCCATTCTTCAGCATGTTAGTATGCTGATGTACAGTCGTAAGCAAGTGTTATTGCTTGTAACAACCTTTTTTTTTTCTTGGACTCTTAGTAAGTCTATCTGCTAGGAGCAACTTTATATGCTGGATTACTGCTAGCAGTTTATTTTGGCTATAACTGAGGTATCTGGTTCTGAACAAATACCAGTGATGAATGTTATGTAAATACTGGTCTAGCTTAAAATCTCATTAGAATATTCCCAGAAATAACTTGATGATAGTGAAATCTGGGGCTTGCATATTGCCTTCATTTTGTGTCACCAATATGTCACTAAGGCTCTGTTTTAGTGCTGAGAATCATAGTAGCTTTTAGAGTTCCCAGAACTTCAGTTTACAGCAGAAGTAAATCCCCCCCGTCCCGCATTGTAAATTTGTAAAAGCTCATTCAGTAGTTCTGGCAAAATACAGGAAACTACTGTAATCTCTTCAGTGGCACTTCATAGGAAGATGTTTAAGCATATGAGGTTCTTTTATGGATATCCTGTGCATTGCACTGTAAAGAAGCTAGTGATACTGTTCTTTTGCATTTTTTCTGAGGAGGAGGAGTTTTTAAATGACTCATGGATTGAATCAATGACTGTTTCTGTCATATAGTAGCATTTTAGTAGAGATCAAGTTCTAAATAGACTCATGGCTCATTTCAAGCATTCTGTGTATATTTAAAAATTATTTGACTGCACAAATGAAATAATGGAGTTGTTGTGTCCATCTGTGTTCAGTGGAACATAGTACTATATTTATCTCATGGATTTTTTTTGTTTATAATTTGAATCAGAGCCTTGATTTGAACAATATCATTGTAGCAGTGGTAAGTTTCTTTAAGAGTTTGTGATGATAGGCATGCATTTAAAGTGTCTTTTAAGATTCAAGTTAACTTTCTCTTTTTCAATGGATTTTAACTGTTGTATTTTTGAAGATCATACTTAAAAACATTTGTCTGCCTTACTGTTTAGAAGGAGCTTCACTAAATTGCATCGCCTGTATATTTGAAAAGGGTTGAGGAACACCAAATAGTTTTCTTATATGGAAAATGTATATTTTAATAGTTCATCTCTTCTGTATATTAGGCCTCAGGAAAGGAGAACTGGATATGAACAGCAATTTCATCCAGGTCCATCTCAGACAGATCATGATTCACTGGAATCTAAGCGACCACGTCTTGAACAAGTCTCTGATTCCCATTTCCAGCGTGTCAGTGCAGCTACTGTCTTGCCTTTAGTACATCCTCTGCAGGAAGGGTTGAGATCTGCGGATATTAAGAAGGTAAAGCCATTTTCTATTATGATGCTGAAGGTGTAACTTCCTATGTTGCGGTGAGCTAATCAATTTTTTTCTGTTAGGCAATTTTTTTATTTGTTTAGGTTCATTCTTTAATCGCAGAAATTTAATTTTACACATTATCACAAACCATGGTCATGAGTCAGTGTTACTCTTTTATAAAAAGAACAAGAAGATGTCTGCCTCAAACACAGTAAAGAGACTGGAGTTCTGAGTTGCCACTACACTCTTAAGTCATTAAAATCTCAGTTGCAAAATTATTATAGTACAGTACATGAAATATTTCTGCTTTTCAATTAAGCTGCTGGCAAATGCATGCAAGTCCATTTTTTTCTGTAATGAATATTTGTACTGAATGGTCAAAGTAGTCCTCTCCACTCCCTCTCCCTTTTAAGCATTTGAAATGAATCTGCTTATTTACATTATTTACATGACACTAATTATACTTGTCACTGTCTCATTTTGGGTAAATCTAGGGCAATCTAGTTTGATGTGAATATTTTCTATTGTAGATACTGAATATTGATTAGAGCAATTTGTACAGAGCAGACAAATGTCTCTTAAATGAATATTTAATATCTTCTCTCATGCACGCACACAGACTCACACACCCAAAAGGTGGTGCATAGTGGGTGCGACTTCTGAAGGTGAGCACTCAAGTTTCTAAACTCAGATCATTTAAAGAAAAATCTCACCATATGGATTCAAAAGCTAATAGGCACCAGATTTTTTAGAATTTGATTACTTGTCTTGCCTTCTCTCTACCATTCCTTTATCATGTGAATAAACTGTCTGTGAAATAAAATTACAATAGCATGTGATTTCTTAGTAGCTTGCTGTGTTGCATAACAAAGGTAAGATCAAAGGGGGTTGGAGAAACCGAGCTAAGGCATGCAATGTTAACATGCCTGTGTGTAACTGAATTTTTATCCAGGCGCTACATATAGAAATCTACTGTCTCAATGTAGAAATACAGTCTAGTATTATTTAGAGGAGAAGTGGCATTCAGACACATCATCTTTCAGTCAGATTGGCTTGAATGAGCTAGGATTTGCCAGCTAGGTAGTCATGGGGCATGATGGTCTGAGGACATAAACAAAGACAAGGTACAACAGTGCTGATGTTAGAACATAAAGCATGTTGAAATATGTTGTTTGGAAACAGATGAAAAAAAAAAAAAAAAGACAAAAAAAATCAAAGCCAAATGAATAGTGACCTGTCCTCTCTTAAGTCATCACTTCTCTTAAGTCATGTTAAGTTCAAGAGATCTTAACATTTGTAACCATAGCTAACTCCAGATGTACTTTATCAGGCTAGTCATGGTTATCTTCAAGAATATCCTCATCAATGTATGTGCRGAGTATTGAGGATTGGCTCTCAAGTAACCCTTCCTTTAAACATAAAAGATACTGTTTATATTTATGAAGATACATTTTTAAAAGGGAGATGTTTTGATCTTATTTTGGTTTCAAGGTAAATATTGAAGTGTGCTGTTATTTTTAAAGGTGGACTTTGAAATTACAGTATCATAAATGGGCTGTCAGTTAATTCTAAAATATTTAGAGCATTTATAAACTGAAATATTAAACTTTTAGTTAGATAGCTCCTCAACAGAGATATAGATAACTGGAAATTCTTTTTAATTCATGCATGCTAGTTTGATTACTGAACACTCATTCGCATGTTATCAATATGACTGATTTCTCTCAATCTCCCCCCCCCTGCACCTCCTGTCCCCATGAAAGGACCCAGCTTTTGGAGGAAAGCATGAGGGACCATCTTCTCCAATTTCTGGTCAGCCTTGTGGGGAGGACCAAAATGCTTCACCTTCAAAGCTGTCAAAGGAAGAATTGATACAGAGCATGGACCGTGTAGATCGTGAAATTGCGAAAGTTGAACAGCAAATCCTTAAACTGAAGAAAAAGCAAGTAAGCATAGCAGACACTATTGTTGTTATCTGCCAGTGAAAAAGGTGTGGAAAAACTTCATTTGTTGTTGTTGGTGGTGAATTTTTTGGTTACGTGAACCAAATGAACAAGTTAAAAAGGGAAGGTTATATATACGATTTTGCTAGAATGTTTAAATAGATTGGATATCATGTAGTTTTAAACATTTTTGAAAATAGGAGAAAGACACATAGGAACACCAACAGTAGATGGCTTTATATTTTAAACTTTTGTTAGATGACTAGTGAAACAAGGGCACTGTGACTGTAATTTCAGCTTTAAAGATGACTGCTGGGTGAGGGGAGGCTATCATCTTTCTTCTTTCGCAGTCTGTGCAAAGGGAGAATCCCTTGCATGCGTCTCCAAAACCAGAGCTTGTACAAAAGTCCCTGGATCATCTGCTTTCACAAGGGCTAGAGATCCTAACATCTGGAGCTAAGGTCAGCCTTGGGGGAAAGTGTAGTAGGAGGGGTGCGAGTAAACAGAGAGAGCAGAGAAATAAAGGAGGAAATACCACTTTTTTTACTACAGTCCTGGCTGTGCTTTGCATCAGAGAACTGCACTTCAGCCATGGGAAGCAAAGGAAATGATTGCTGGCAGTAGTTGTTGCCTTCCCAGTAGCTGTTGTGGCCAACTAAACCCACCCTTCAATCTAGGCATCTGTTATTCATTGGCAAAAACAAAGTCCTTGTCTCCTTTTCCTTTTATGACTTTCAAAGATCTAGATAGAAGTAGTGCCAACTTTTAAGTTTTTTTTAGTGGGAACTCTGTAGGAAATGAGAGTTATGCTATAGGGTTTGTTAACTTGTAGGTCCAGGATAACAAGTAGACAGCTCTCTGGAGCAGTATGTTTTTATGGTCTGGAAGCATTTAATTATGTCTGAATTTTAATGACCTGTAAAGTGACCTTCAAAACAAAAAAGGATGTCACTAAGTACCTGGCTGTGTGTTAATGATGCTTATCTTTTTGTTTGTTTGTTCACTTTTCCACAAAATCAGCAAGTACTATGCATATCATCTATGAAGGTTCATTTGTGCACGTTTGTAGTATGATTTGACTTTAAAAAATTACAAAGTTGCTGCTGCCTGCAATAATTGAGCCTGTTTATTATGGCATTCTGCAAAAATTTTAGATTTTGAATTCTTATGCAGCAATATAGCACATTCTAGCCAGTGTTGTAAGACAGGATGGATCCCTAGCATCAGAAGTTCTTTGCTGTATGTTCGTGGCAGGCATGGATGAAGGATATTTACAATTAAAAAATGAAGATGTCACTGAATCAGATTTATTTGATGTGAAAGCAAATCACAGCAGTGTAATAGCTCGGAAAATATTACAGGTTTTTTTGCTTGTTCGGTATTGTAACAGTCTTGGAACTTCAGTATATGTGGAGTGGTTTATTTCTGCTGTGAAGTACATTTAGAATTATGTTTTCTGTGGATTATTAGAAGGACTTTTGTACCTTTTTAAAAAAAAGACAGTAGTAATAATGACACTTGAGTATCTACAATGTAGAAAGGCAGTTCTGTGGATTACTTCCTCTGTGAGAAGGCAGGTTTGGTATAACTGTTCTCCAAAGCTAATATTTTTGTTTAAAGTTAAATAGTGATAATTACAATGCGACAGTGGCTTTAAATATCAAGCTGAAACAAGTCTGATTCAATGCAGATGAGTCTTGTAAACAGGTAATTTGGTTTACCAATAGTACAAAAAATAGTCTTGTTATCGTGCCTGTTGGCATTAAAGCCATTTCATTCATTCCTTGTCAGTTAGGAGGAGAAATAACAGGCAGTGCTAACTGTTGATCAGATGCATATTTTATCTCTGGTGACTAATTACTGGTAAGGGTAACATGGTTCGGATGGCTGATTTTTCTTTCTTTCGTCTCTTAGCAACAACTTGAAGAAGAAGCTGCTAAGCCTCCAGAGCCAGAGAGGCCTGTCTCCCCTCCTCCAGTGGAACAGAAACACCGCAGTATTGTCCAAATTATTTACGATGAAAATCGGGTAAGCATGCTTTTCAGTTGACTGTGTGTAGCTGTGAGTCTGACCCAACGTGCTAAAATTCATTATGTCTTAATTTACTTCCGTGGGGCAATTTTTGTGTCTCCTGTGTTATTGATTTACCCACCCCTCTTTTAATATTCATTTACTTCTTTAAATGAAAGACACTTGCATGACATTTTTATTCTTGATCACAGGATCCTTCTACTATCTTGTAAGCAGTTTCTAGTCTAGAAACACATCTGTGGGTCTCATCCCTAGATCATTGTGTTGAGATGGATAGATATATATAGACACACGCGCGCGCGCACACACACATACATAGGTGTGTGTATGTGTGTAGATAGATACAAAAAAATGCTTCAGAAATTTATCTTGAATTTTCTTTTCCTCACATAAATACTGACAAGCTTGGCTGAAGACCTGATATTTAAATTAGCTGAAGGGGAAAAACTGCCTATGTTGTAAGATTCTATGCCTTCTTTTTAAACTCTGACTTCTGGCACTGAAGATTTGGATAAATGAACAGATATGAAGGAGTAGTATGTAGGTGAATTGTGAGCTTGTGTTGCATAAGTGGTGAGAAGAAGTACAAGAGCTCAATACTAATATCGCCAACAGTAGCAAAGTGCTTCCTGCCGTTTTTTTTCCCTGGTAGTTTGAGATTAGGGAGTTGGATATCTGTTGGTTTTGAAAGTATTACGATGTTTTGTGAGAGTGGTATATGTTTGTTTAATTTCCCAATTTTGTTTTGTAGTTTAGAGGAACAGCTAACTTCTATTACGATAGACTATTTTTGAAAATTTGAGACGGTAAAAAACTGCAACACAATACTAGATTTTATACAGTAGAACTGTGTCCTAAGTGTTCCATGCAGCCTGTTCTCGCCTTCCCCAGTTGTCTGTGAAATTTGATGTATTTACTTAATACAGGACATTAGGGCAATTATTATGTTATAAAAACTGATGTAACCAATGTACAGCAATATGTTTACTTCTGGTTACGAATCAGTTTTACTGTTTTAAATCTCTTTCACACTATAATGTAAGTAAAATTAAAATCATACAATCACCTTACAAGACTTCCTCAAGCTGAGTTGCACGTTGGGTAGTAGGCAAAACTATGTGAATTTGAAGACATCTTAGTGGACTGCTGTGTAACTCTTTCTCTGTTAGCTCTGGTTACAGGAGGATTTTACAACAGAATTTTGAACTTGCTATTGCATTCCCCATGTTGTGTGTGTGCCAGTAGATGGGGAAACCCATTTTTATGTTGCCTGAGATGGAGTAACATGCGTCAGTGTATAGTCAACTGTTAGCTGCTTCTGTCTGTGTAGCTCTTCATATAGTATTCTGTATACAAGGGGAATTACCAAGCTTGATGCATTTGTGAATCCATCTAGCACTTGGTTTGAGTTCTCGTATCAGGAATTACAGGTACTGTAGAATGGCAATATTGATGGGGCTTAATACAAATAGCACGTCAATACTCACTGTCTTATTTAAAGGGTTTTTAAAGATGTATTAAGCCATTTGTGTACATAGCACTTGTTTGGTATCTTTCCATCTACAGTTGTACAAGAGGACAGTCTGCTTAGCAGCTTTCATCTTCAAACCATGCAGTTTAGGATAATTACTTTTAATATTCAACTACTGTTGGCTAAAATTTGCTTAAAGTAATAGGGCTAGAATTCAGTTTTAAATGTTTTGAGACCAGAAAAGCCATTCTACCAGGGTAATACTATAATATTTCCTTGATATATAATTATTTTGTACAGCTATGAGTTCCAAAGAATTTCTCAAGCTTGAAATTACATGGAAAGAAGTTAGAAGTTAGCAGAACACTTTCTAATAATAACTGCTTTATGGATTAGTTTCTCCTATATTTTTCTTTGCATATGTCTTAGAGCTAGCACATACAACTGTCGTGGGGAAAGAAGCAAATTTGAACTAGTATGTTGGGTCATTTCAGATAGCCTTGTCTGCTGACAAAGGGCTTTGGAAGATCATACAGGCTTGAAATGAATTTGTGAAAGTCAACTGTCTTATCCAGTGCTTCCTTCTTTAGGGCCAGAATTATTTTGGGGTCTTCACCTAGTGTGAGGGAAGGAGGACCTTTGACATACTTCTGTGTGTGTGTATGTACACACTGATTCACACTCCCAGACTTTGCAATTGAAGAATTTTAGTCTCTTAATTCCATTTTGCAAAGCTAGCTATGCTTTTTTTTTTTTACTGGACACCTTTCTTCCTCTTAATAATTATTTGCTGTATTATTTATTAAATGCACGTTCTTTTTGAACTGCAGAGGTCATTTTCTGCTTTTATTCTCTATCAGTTTCCAAACATGGAGATCAGAGTAGTAACTGCACAATTCAGGTACAGGTTTCTTGATTTGCTGAGACAACATTGCAGAAGTAGGTTGAGAAGGATATAGTATGATCACACAGGGCAGCTAGCATAAGTGAAAGAGTTCAGATACACTTTTGACCCTAGCTTCAGTTGATTTACTTAGACTATACAAAAAAATCTTATTTGCAGAAAAAAGCAGAAGAAGCTCACAAGATTTTTGAAGGTCTTGGTCCAAAAGTTGAACTGGTAAGTTGTGATTATTGGGTTTTTGTTTTTTTGTTGTGGTTTTTTTTTTTTTTTTTTTTTTTTTTTTTTTTTTTTTTTTTTTTTTTTTTTTTTTTTTTTTTTTTTTTTTTTTTTTTTTTTTCTTTCATGTCTGTAATTCTGTTGTGGTAAACAGATGTAGTTCTGTGTTTATGTATACAAGAAGTGTGTGTTTAAATTCACTGGTGAATTGGGGCTTGAAAGACCTGATTGGCCGCGTAAGTGTAATTTTTTAAATAGATTTGCATCTATTTGAGAGAACAGTTTGAAATACGAAAAAATTGAAATACTGTTATATACATAAGTAGTTATACTGATCTAATTTTAAGTCATGAAATCTGTGCTTTGTGTTGAGTATCTTCTAGTCCCTTCAGATCGCTGATGCAATGTTGGCAGAATATTAAAATATTGTTAAATATATTGCATATACTTTTAGAATTACGTGCATTGAAAAGTACTAAGCGTACCTTTCTAATCCAAAATTGTAGCCACTTTACAACCAACCGTCAGACACAAAGGTCTACCATGAAAACATCAAAACGTAAGTGCTTTAATATCCTGTCATTGTGCCATTTAAGGGGTCTAGACTCAAACATTCACTCAAATTTTTGATTGCTGTGATTTCCAAATAGGATGTATGTACTTCAACCATATTTAAAAGCTTCCAATCTATGTAATTTTCCCATTTCCTTGTTGTAGAAGAGTGCTGCAAGAAATGAGTTATATGTACTGAAGGCAAAGGGAAACAGTAACTTTTCATCATAACTTAAAGATAGAAGTAAATCATAAAGCTTATTTTTTAAGTTGGTAACGCTTGTATTTTTCAAAGCCTAAAATACCAGATTTGACCTAGATATGTCTAGTCAACTTTTCCTGAATGTACTGTTCAAAGAATTGTTTCAAAAGTTATTGCTGTCAATAAATGGTAGCAGGAGTCCTGATTTTTTTTGTTATTATCTATTTATTTATTTATTGACTTAACCATATACTCATTTTCTATCATGGGCTGCGAATAGAGTTGTTGCATGCTACACTTACTTGTTATTTAGGGCAAACCAAATTCAGTGATTTGAAGT
The DNA here is from genome assembly GCA_035582835.1 of Phoebastria nigripes. Lineage (NCBI taxonomy): Eukaryota > Metazoa > Chordata > Aves > Procellariiformes > Diomedeidae > Phoebastria > Phoebastria nigripes. The sequence goes on from JAYKAV010002768.1 coordinate 771,032, forward strand.
AAACTTCTTGTCTTCTGGAAGAAACGTGGATTTTGAGGAAAATGAATTTTTTTGTTTCTTTTTAATATAGAGCTTGTTTCTCAAATTTGTATGATGTACTTTTTTAAGTTCACTGAAGCAAATATTGTTTATAAATGGAAAGAAAGTTTTAATAGATTAAATTTTAAATGTGTTTAAGCTTATTTGTACTCAAATTCAAATGTCCATTAAGTTGCATCTGATTACTTTGAATGTCTCAGGTCTGCAAAGACGATGGTGAACTCATTTCTCTACAGAAAGTCATTCATAACGTAGAACAAAATCTTATTTTTTACGTGGCTATGTCAAGCCAATATTGATTTCRCTCTGTAGCAATGTTATAATATACCAAAATAGTGATCATTCTATTGCAACAAAAATCAGCTTATTTTCAAAATATGTATTGCTACTAGACTTTGGTGAAAATAATTGCTGAATTGTAACTGCCATAAAAGTGCGTATTTCTTACAAATCATCTTTGAGGAAATCCCACTCTATTGTAACTGTGAAGACCAAGGCCTTTTCATGGCTTCTCTAGGACAGTAATTGGGAAGAAAATACTTTCATGTCTCACTTTGCAACTCAAATACTGATGTTTTTGAGATGACACTTTACTGCTGTGGCATGATTATCCCGGTTCAAATTTGTTGAAGAACATTACTGTCTTTGTAACATTTATTTATTGATTAACAATTTCTGTACTACCAGTTTTTACAAAAGAAGAAATAAATTGTTGGTTTCRGATGTGAAGAAATACGTAGTGAGACGTGCATATTACTATGTGCTATAACTTTTACTACCATTTTATAATATTTTCTAAGTACAGAAAAAATCCTACAGATGGCTGTCCTTTAAAAACTTCTCTTAAAAAAAGTACTGCTTGCTCCACTCCTTCAAATGTAGCTGTATAGCGGTTCCAAAATACTTAATTTTTTGAGTAATATATTGTAAAACTCTTACCTTTAGGATTGAATTACTCATTTTAGCATATTATCTCTCTTGTGGCGAAGGAGAGCACCTAGCTTGAAATTGGAAGCTTTTGTGTCTCACTTGCTTATTCCAGCCATCTTCAAGAATCTTCTCTCTGATAAAATACAGTATTAGTTAGATGATTGTTTCATCAGGAATTTTCCCTCTGTTTTCTACCCCTGAAAATATTTTTCATAATAATGATCTGGCATCTAGAATCCGTGTGGGCTTTGTTGAGTAGTTTTGAAGTGCTTGATTCTTATGTAGTTCACTTTTTCCTCCCCCATCCCCAATTTTGTTTCCAGAAACCAGGTGATGAGGAAAAAGCTAATACTATTCTTTAAAAGAAGAAATCATGCAAGAAAACAACGGGTAATACTACCATGTTTTTGTAAAAAGAGCACATGGTTGGTTTTCTGTCTGTATCCTTGACTTGCATTCCCAAATGTGTCATGTAAATCCCATTTATTAGAAAAATAAGATCTTAAGCTAAAATTCTGTTKATTTATTGGAAAATAAACTGCAGGTTTTATAACTGTGGTTTGTTGATTATCTGACTGAAAACCATCTAAAGTACAGTAAGGAAAAAGCTTTTTTTCTTTCTTTTTCTTTTCTTAAAGAGAATGAATGGAAGAGACCCAGTGAAAATCTTCAACTGTCATGCCTGGCCTCTCTCTGAACTTCTTTTCTTGTATAGTAGCTATAGTATCTGAAAGAAAATGGGGCAGATCCCTGATTTTTTTTAAGTCAGACAGCGTTTTTAATCGAACTTGTTTATGTTGGATACCAGTATTAATTGACTTAATGCTTTCTCTTGCATGCTGTTGTAGCAAGTGGCATACAAAGTCAAAAGGCTGTTTTGGGTGGTGTTTAAAAGATAATTTTTATTACTAAGAATAGCAGAAGATCGTACATCAAATTGGAAGAATTCCATATATTGCAATTATTCCAGCCCCATTCTGTTAGTTAAAATATTAAAATAAAATAAATAAAAATTAAAAAATTAAACCAATTCCATTAATTAAAAGCCTGGTACCAGAAGATGTGAGATTTCTGGAAGGCAGTAACAGTTACCAAATACCATTGTGATGTGTAAAGCAAAGAAATAGTGTGTAATATTAAAAATCTACATTTTTATATCCACTTCCTCACCTTCTCTCTGCTGAAAATTGGGTATATGTCATCTTCAAAATGGAAAGCCACTAGAGCAGGAACAATATGGAGCCCACCCGTGTTATGTGTACTGATCACTTAGTGTATTTGTGTTTAGTTCAAGGTTTACTTTTGGAATTTAACAGGAACAGAAAATCTGTCAACGTTATGATCAGCTGATGGAGGCATGGGAGAAAAAAGTTGACAGGATAGAAAATAATCCACGCAGGAAAGCTAAGGAAAGCAAAACAAGAGAGTACTATGAAAAACAATTTCCAGAAATCCGGAAGCAAAGAGAACAGCAAGAACGATTCCAAAGGTATTAACATAGATTTGAAATATTCCTATAAAATATCTCCTAGGACTTAAGTTTTAAAATTATTTATAATAAAATTGGTTCAGCTTAATAGTTAAGTTTTATGTTCATAACTTTATTCTTTAAAAAAGAATATTAGTGTATCATACTAATATAAAGTAAATAACATACTAGTATAAAGTAAAATGTTCTTTCATTTGTTCACTGTGTTTCAYGGCATTGAGCTCAAGTTTTACTCCACATCCTAAGGATGTTCATGACTGTTCTTCTTGTATATCCACTGCCTTACGTCTCACCCTTTCTTGTCCCTCCCTATCAGCTTTGTCAGTGGTGCTAGCCTCATCAGTTTGGTGTCCTCTTGGGCTGCTTTAGTGATGTCCAAATTCTTCCTTTCCTATCCCCCTTTTTAGATCTGCCATCAAACCCCATATTTTCCAAAAGAAATACAGAAAAAGGGCTAATTACCAAAGGCTAGTTAGGTTGTGGTGCTTGGTGAGACTATAWGAGTTAAGCTGTTCAGATGCACAGAGGTTTGTGGAGTTGGTCTTAAGATAATAGGCGCGTCAGCTTCACATGAGCCTGTTCATTTTGGGCCTACACCTTAATTTATACTTAGTATTTTTCTGTCACTGGGTGTCTGTGTTACTCCTTTGTTTCATGATCCCTATATTCATTAGTCTACACATTCAAAAATCATTTGACTTCTTTAATTAACAATTTGAGTGATCTTTTGTTGTACTTGCCATGTAATTTTATTCCAGACATTTTTGCTTTTTGAAGTATGCAGGCTACGACAATTAACTCCCTATTATTTAATTTTAATCTATCAGACATTTGTTAAATAGAAACTGTACAAAGAGTCTTAAAAGGAATGAAGTGCAATTAATTTGAAAGTTCACTTTATCTATGGTACTGTAGGTAGTGCTTTAAATTAGAATTAGGTCAAGTTTGCTTCAGTTGTGTTCAAATCTGTTTATCTAATGTTTGAAATAATTTTAATACACCTTTGAGATTTCAAGCCCCATAAAGATTTCGTCTCACTATCTCTTCTAACCATCTATCTAAATCCCCTTACTTCATAAAACATAGGAAAAGCAGATAGTTTGTAATATATCACGAAGCCTGCAAGATCTGGCTTTGTGGAATCAAGAAAAGAGGAAAAGAAAGTAAACTGTTAGAATGGAAACAGAACTCCTATCTATAAGCAGCTTTTACTTGAAGAATATATCAYGTCTTTGTAATGGCAAACTACCTGGGAAGGGGCCGTCTCTTTACATTATATTTACATTCTCTAACGTAATGGCATCTTTGTCTATAGCTGTGCTTGTAATACTATTGCTGTGTAAATACTAAGGTTTTTTGTCAGATTTTGTGCAAATTTATTAGTTCAGTAAAATCCTTGAGCAAATGAAGATGTTTTGTCTCTCTAATTATTAGTGATTTTTATCTCTGAAATGCTTTTTGACCCACATGCTGTAATATGTTATTATGATGTTCTTAAGTGTAAAGATCACTAGCTGAAAAATTCTTCCAAATTACAGCTCTCCCCAAATCAATTCAAAAGTTAAAAATTTTCCTTTGTTGTAATAAGTCTCAGTGCTGTATTACTAACTTGACCAAATTGATCCATCCATCCAAATTGATGAAAGGCAAATTTAATGTGCTTTTTTTCTTTTAAAAAATAAAACAAAAAAAGCTGTCTTTCACAGTRTATCAGTTGTACTAATTAAGATGATGATTTCTGTGCCACTGATGAACATTTCTCATACTCAGCAGAAGCCTATTAATGTATCTAAAACCTACTGGCAACGGAATCAGTGGTAACACTCCTTTTTTGATGTCGGCTCAAGCATGCCCTTCTTGCTGAGCTTTGCAAATTCACCTGTAAAAATGAGCAGTTGTTTGAAATTGCAGTACATTAACAGAGTTTGTACTCTGATGCTGCTTAAGAAAGAACAGTCCTAACTAACTAATTTGGGAGACTGGTAACAGTATTTTAAAGAATTTTGAAGGTTGTCATTGTTGTGTACAAAATCTGAAAATATAGCTGTTTTCCACTTTATCCTTACTACTTCTGTTTTCCCCTAATTCTAGAGTTGGCCAAAGAGGGGCTGGACTTTCAGCAACTATTGCTAGAAGTGAACATGAGATTTCTGAAATCATTGATGGACTTTCTGAGCAGGAGGTGAGGCTATTGTCTGTACTTTGCTATAGAAGCACAGCAAATGACTCCATATCCTTTTACTGGCAGTGAAAGGTCTCTTTCGGAGGGTTTGGTTTTTTGGTAAGAGAAACCTTTTGGGGCTGGTTTGAGAGAGTCTGTGTGAACTTTMGCTTGAAACAGGTCTTACAAATACTTTTCTTTTAAGGGTTATGCTTCCTAATTGCATCTGTCCTACATTTTTTCTCATGTGTCTGTGTTCATTGCAGGCTTGCTACAACCTAAATTTTACAGCTCTAACAAACGTGTGAAAACTCTTCCTTTCTAAAACCCTGCACCATTTTAGTTTTTCATCATTTGCAACACTGTTTGCTTTAGCTGACTGTGTAAATGTTCATTGGGATAGTGACAACTTCTAGAAGAGTTAAGGAGTGTACAAAAACAAGTTTCAAACTAACTGTGAATGTATACTGTGGTGGAGCTTTAAATTTAGAGTTATGTAGTTCAAGAACTGTAAACATTAGTAGCAACTTTTTGTATTCTTTACTTTTTCTTTTATTCTTTGCCTGTAGAATAATGAAAAACAAATGCGTCAGCTCTCTGTCATTCCTCCCATGATGTTTGATGCAGAACAAAGACGAGTGAAGTTTATTAATATGAATGGTCTGATGGAGGATCCCATGAAAGTTTATAAAGACAGACAGTTCATGAATGTCTGGACCGACCATGAGAAAGAGATTTTTAAGGAAAAGTAATGGGCTTTCTTATCTTTTATTTTTATTACATTGCAAATGACAGTTAAATACCTAACCCCACAGTAAACATCAGTTAAATCGGGAATGCTGAAGCTTTTGTTCGATAATATTTGATAATGTTCTTAGTTGGATGAATGAAACATTGCAAAAGTTTTAGAATTCTCCACTTATTTTTCAACTGAGTAGGCTCACATGCATTTAGTCCTTCGATAAGAAATGATCTTAAAAATACTTTAGTTCCGTGATAAGATTAAAATGAGAAGAGTAGGTATATGATTTCATTATATCAGCTAATAGCTAATTTTAAGTGCTTAGTTCTAAATTTGCAGAATTTGAAAACTGGGCTTTTTAGACTAATTTCAGTTGTGTAAATCAAAGGCTTGCTGATGGAACAGATTGTTTGGAAGACTGCTTTGCTTACTTGATCATGAATTATGTTGTTAAACTTAGAATTATGTTGTTAAACTTAAATAATTTCTGATTTACAAAAGGTTTGTCCAACATCCCAAGAACTTTGGTCTAATTGCTTCCTACCTGGAACGAAAGGTAAGACCTTTTTTAATAAAAGTAGAGCCTAGGGTGGGATCCCTAACTTTCCAAATGTAAGTCATTTATCCCAGCATCATTTTCTCTTCCTGGAAAAAATTGTAAGTCCAAAAAAAGTTACTGCTTTGACAGGATTTTATAATACTTCGTCAGTAACACAATCAATGCATGCAAACATGTAACAAAGTTAGTGAAATGACACTATTGACAACAATAAAAGAAAATGGCACTTCATTTAGTTTTGATCTTATTTTCTTTCTGAAGGAGGTAAGCTTCTTTAACTATCTCACTGTTTAGATAAGGACATAATTGGCTCTGCTGAGCCACTGTGCTAACTCTAAGCAATCTTGCCACCACCTTTCAAGTCAGTGGGATCCTCCTGCTGGCTGAATTAGTGTTTAGAACTAATTTTAGTCTTTAGAACTGATTTGCAGAACTGATGTAATAAGTAATGGAGAATTAGGATTTGTTAAGACTTACAACAGAATCTTGAATACATACGGCTATTATGATAAATAGAAGCTTTCAAACTTGCAAATTGTTTTGTATAGATTAAATCATGCAGACTGAAGTAGCTGAGGGATATTATAAATACATGAGACTTGCGTTTAACACTATAATTTTATGCATAGTTATATTGTTATATTTGTGTGTGAATTCACTTCCCTGCTGAGCAAACAAATCTAATGGAGTTTTATTTTAGTCTAGGGGCCGAATAGTTTAAGTGTTGAGAGAAATTAAATACTAAGAACGTTTGTTTTTGTTTTTGTTTTTTTTTTTTTATAGCAGTAAACCCTAATTTTTTTCTCTTTTTCACTTTAGAATGTTCCTGACTGTGTATTATATTATTATTTGACCAAGAAGAATGAAAATTATAAAGCCCTTGTGCGAAGGAATTATGGTAAACGCAGAGGAAGAAACCAGGTATCTTGAATTTGTTAATCACTTGGATATTGTTATTTGATATTGCTATTTTATTGTTTCATATTTACAACTGTCTTACTATCCTATACAGCAAGTATATTATATGCATGAGGGCGGGAAAAAAAGGAAAAATAATTATTTTTCCTTTACTGCATTTTTGCCCTTCTTAAATTTAAGTAATCCTGACCTCAAGGGTGTTCTTGGTTAGTTTGTTTTTAATTCTGTGGAATATCTTCTTCCTTTGCACATTTGTGACTTTTTTTTTTTTTTTTTATTAATATGACAATTCATTTTACTTGAGGACCCTGCCATAGACATTGAAGTGGAATCCAGCATTAAATCCTATGTTGGAGCCAACAGAAATTAGGTTTAGCATGTGACTTGCAGTGGGAAATATATAATCACTTCATAATGTCAATGTTTGTCAAAAAGCAGAAATTAATAGTGATCTTTATTTGGTGGTCAGGCTCAAAGTCAAACTGGAACTTAATAGCAAGAAGAAAGAGACCAATTTAATGCATGCAAATAAAAAATTCTGCTGATTCAGGAAGTATTCTTTTGGAAGTCTTTGGAGGGGAAAAGAACAGCATATGTACAAAAAGCATATAAATACGTTTGCTAGGCTACCAGGGTTAATGTGGATAATGGAAAACAAATTAAAATTAAGAAATGTCGGGTTTTTTTGTGGTGGGTTTTTTTTTGGTTTTGTTTGTTTGTTTGTTTGTGGGGTTTTTGTGTTTTTTTTGTTTTTGTTTTTTTTTTTTTTAAAGAAAGCAGGAGGAGTGCTGAGTATTCACTGAACATGTTCCCTGCTTTTCCCATTCTATTTCCCCTTGCATCTATCAAGTATTTAGGAAGTACTGAAAATAGAATGAAAGATAAGTCAGTGGCGAGGTTAGGAAAGAAGGTCATATATGAAATAAAGTACACAAACAGAGTACTAGATGTAACAACTAAGCCTGCAGGTATTTTGAGTTTGTATCCTTAAAATGAATTTAATAGCTGGAAACCCGTAAAGATACAATGTGCTGAAGAAATATCCAGTGCTTTGTTGGAACTGAAGCTTGCTGGGGGCGGGAGGGGAGGGTGGAGGGTCCTCTCAAATTCAGGGTTTTAGAAATCCGGAGACCTTAAAATCCAGAGCGTTGTGGGTTATTGGATTTAGTCATATCTCAGCAGSGATACTAAAGAGAAAATTTTTGAGACTTTGAGGTATTGTGACTGCACAAATCTGTACTGAACTGCAAAACAGCAAATTAAGTAAATATTACACGTCAAGGTATGTGAATCCTCTTTTCAAATACTGTTAAGTTTTCTGAGAGTCCCAGTAAATGTGGTTTTTTTCTATAAAAGAAAATTGCTGCRAACAGCTTCAGCTGATAAGTTGATCCTGTTCACTAGAAACAGTCATCGTGTTGTGCTTCTGTGGTGCTGTTGTACTTAAAAGTTTTAAATTATGGTCTGGTGTTCTAGGAGAAGAGATCATGTCACAGAAGACTCACTTGTCTGTACCCCACAAATCATGGATTGCGTGGGATAAGGTCATTTTCATTATGCACAGGATTTAGTTAGAGCTTCTACTTTGACTAATTGTGAACTTCTGCRATGGGAGAAAATACTGGAAATATCCTATATTTTGCCAGAACTTCTGTTAGACTTTGTAAGCCTTTTTAATAGGCTTCCATTTAATAAATGCTTTTTAATAGGAAAAGTGTATTGTTGTGTGACTGGTGATGGTGAAAGATTCCGATTTAAAGTATGGATGTATGGCAAATAAAAAGAAGATGGAAATAAACAAGATTGTCCAAAATATAGACAATCACTGTGGACACTAAATGCAGATAATGCTGCCGTTTTAAGTGGCTCAGTTTCATATTCCAGTATAAAATGAGATTGGTGTGATCATAGTAAGTATACACGTTGAGCAATATCTTTGCTGTATGGTGGTGTTCTGCAGCTGTTGTAAAAGGTGAGGAGACAGAACTGGCTCAAGCTGTAATGCAATGTAACTGTAAGTTTTGAGATATTCAGAAGATCATAACTGTATATTTAAATGTCTTTCAACATTGTTAAACTTCAGAATATTGGAATTGGTAGAATTCAAAATTTGGATGGATTTCTTAGTCCATAAATTGTTTGCTTTCCTTGGATAATGCATACAAACTAGAAAGACTTTAATTACAGCCCTGTACCCAAGGGCATAGATTTGTGAATTTAGCCCACTATAAAAGGAAACCCAAGGTGCTCTGCCTGACTTTGTAACTGCTCCTCTGAATGCTGATTTATATGTGAATAACTAAATACATGAGTTGGAACACTGAAGCTGCTGTCATTGTTCGTTCAACTCAAAGTWCTTGCTCCTTAAATTTTAGCAGAATTAAGTAGCAACTTAATTGCTAGTTGTTGATCCACATTAAGTGCTACAGCAGATCACTAAACTTTGGGCAACTGCTAGACAGGCTTAACGTGTGCTCTGTGTTAAGGATGCAGATAAGTGTGAGACTTTATAGATCTGAAGGATGTTGAGGTATACTTGCAAACTCAAGGAAATACTCTAAACATTCTAAATGGAAAATTTTACCATTTCTGGAAGTTTAAATTCAGAAGTATTGTAGTTAGTGTGTTTAGTAACACTGTAGTAAGGAATTATATGGTACCAAAAATCATATTTATATTTCTTAATTTTATTAATGATTAATTAGCAACATCTATAACAGCTAGTAAAAAAGAACTTGAGTGTTGAACTGCCTTGCTTGCCAGAATTTTTATCTTACAGTTGCAGAATGCAATTCATCCCCCCCTCTCCCKCCCACACCCCAGCTTTGTTTGAAGCTGGTATTTTTCATATCTCTGAATAGCAACCTGAAACTTCCTTGCTGATTGGCAAACACAAGTCGTGTAAGATTTATGATGTGCTCCAAGATGTGCTTATGCCAATAACAGGTGCTTCAGCTTAAACTCTTAATAGTTCATATATTTTTGTAAATTAGAAGGCAAGCAAATGGAATATTGCAGTGGAGAAGATATTAATCATGGTAATGATGTCAAAATCCTTCAGAGAATGCAGTGAGTACACTTGACTCAAGTTTCAGTGTGGGGGCTTTTATTTTTGAGAATCTGAATGTTAGATTAAGGCATGTCAAGTTAAGAGATGTAAGGCTTATTGAATTCTGATACATTTTTGTCCTCAAATAGGTCTAGAAAGGCCTTTTTATAAAATGCTACCTAAACCGTTCCAGAGTGCTCACAGAGGCAACGAAACAAGTGCATCTTAAACCAAATGTGACTTTTCAAATGAAGAGCAAGTTTTTAACATCGTATTGGAAGAAAGCATGGCCATATGATGCTTTTGCATTGATTATAGAGAACTCCTTAAATAGCTCATTGAAAGGAGGTTCTCTCTGAGTAAAGGTTTTCATTGAAATTCRGTAGCAAAGCGGTAGTTGGTAAGGGGTGTGTTTCTGTGGTCTGGCTGCCTGGTCAGCAGAAACGCATGTCTGTGGATCAAGCTGTGTGCCTTTGCAGCAGGTGGTACAGTCCAGTGATGTGACTAGACAGAAATTTGCTGTATGTCTGTGACGGCCAATCAAGCCGAGCTCGGTGGGGATTACCTCGGGTGACCCCGGTGAGATTAGAAGGTTGTATGTGAGATGGGCAACTCTGCTGTAGGCAGCTTAAGTGGCAGAATGACACAATTTCCTGGAATAAACACGTTGCTGGGTCAGGCAGCCTCTGCTAAAAAGCTGTGTGATGTCGGTGCTGGTGTGGTTTTTGTCCTTTTGAATCGTACCCTGAATTAAAGCCCGTCCCCTTGCCTGGATAGTAAAAGTTTTAATCAACAGATGAATGTGCAGGTACGTCGCTGACTGAGGCTTCAACTGTTTTAAGGTTTGTGTTTAACCTGCACTTGACCTATTGATTATGCATGTTAAATAAATTCACTGTGAAATAGAGAATCCTGTTATTTACAAAGTGTGATGTTAAGTTAGCCAGGCAAACAGAACAGCGGATTTTCAGTAACTGTTTTGTAAATAGATTATATATAAAATACGGAATCTTTTTTTTWAATTTTTTTATTTTCTTCTGAAAATGCAACTTTTAACTCCTTGCTTTTGAGGCCAATCTATCTAGCACAATGGAAATAATTTATCTTAGCATGTCTCTGACATCTTCCTTGAAGGAAGTTTTTGCATAACCAAGTAATGCCAGCATCTTAAATGCTAGTAATTTGCAGCAAGATGATAGTGGTTAGTGTTAGGGTTTTCTGCTCCAGTTCATGGTATTAAAATGTCAAAAACAAGTCCTTTTTGTGACTATTACCAGCCTCAGTTTTGTTAGTGAAACAGTGACACCTGCTGCTACACTTACAGGAAGGTTGGTTCCTCTGTGAAAAAGAAAAACCTATTTTGAGGAATTTTTCAGCGGACTGTAAAATCTGAGTTAATGAAAGCCCAGAACAGCAATCTTGTGGATCTCCGTCCTTGTCTTTCCATGAATTGCCAGGTGTACTTTGGGTATTTATTTGAAAGGTAGCTTTATATAAATATTACATGTATTTTGCTTTTTAAAGTTGACTTGCAGAGTCTAATGCCCAGTAAGGAACAAGTCAGTTCTGCACACACCAAATTTGAGTGGAGAGCATCTGGGTATTGCCGTTCTTCTGAGTGGGTGACTGATTGACGGAGGTGGTTTGTTGAACCCATTCAAGCCCCTTCAGTGTAAACTCCTGTGAGTGGTTCCCTCTGTGTGGCCATACCCGACTCCCCACCCTCTCATGTTCCGTAGTTTCTTACAAAAACATATTTAAGGCAGAATTTAAACTGTAATCATGCATTTTAAATAAACTTAACATATTTTCAGAGAGGAGGAAGAGAACTCTTTCTTTCTCCTCCATCTCCCCTCGCCTTTAACTGGAGTCCTGCCTGCTATAACCTTGCCTGCAGCCTCAGGCTTTCTTTCCTCATTCTTCTTGTATGGTGTCTAGTACAGAAAGCTTGGATTTTTCTGTGGCACTCGGAAAATCACTGTTGTTACAGATGCTGTTCAGTGTGAATGGGCAATATGGATTAAGCTCTAGATGCTTAATGCAGGTTGCTGGCTTTTGAGGCCCATCAGGAAAATTAACAAATATACCATTTGCTTCATGTAAAAGGGTTCTGGGAATTTGGGGAGTGGGTTACATGATTTATTTAGTGGCAGCCAACTACTGCTTGGTATTTTAACCTGGAGAGGAGGGAATTTGCATGCGAGCTGTGGATATAGAAATTTGGCAGTGTTGGAAAGCAAGATGTTTTCGCCATGTGCAGATATATCATTGTGGATGGCAAAAAGCAATATTTAGGCTCCTAAATATATTTAGGGAGGGTTACAACAGTGAAACTTAAGGAAATATTTTCTGTAGCCACATTTGATAGATCTTTCCTAATACTTGGTGGGGTTTTTTTCTGTATGAGCAGTGTCATTTTTCTAATGCTTTCTTAAAAYATCACAGGATATTTGGCTTCTTTAATGTTAGGCCACCTCTAACAGCGAAGTCAGACAGGGAATGCTGAGGCTATTTTATTTTTTTGTGTGAAAAGAAATAGCAAAAACAATGCCACAAATTTTTCTTACATTTTTTAGTTTATTTTTAAAAATTTTTTTAGCAGCTGTAAGGGACCATGCTGGTAATTCTATGTGATCACATTAAGTAACAGAAGTTTCTTCCATTAATTCCTGTTTGAAGCAGATTGTCTCTTCTGGAAAGTTTAAATCAAATTTATGTGCTTTCTAAAATGAGATACCTTGCACATGGTAGTCATCTGGATTGCTTTGAAAGATAAGGAGTGAGAGTCCCTTAACAGAGAATGTGTAAATAGTGTTTTGTGCAGTTTTCCTTAGTATAATAACGTGTAATGGTAATTACTTTGTCGTTTGTCAGTGCTTATGTGCTTGTAAAACTATCATCTCAATAAAGACTATAGTTTAATAAATAAATAATTCTAGGCTATAATTTTCCTTCCATAAACTCACTGGAAACATAAATCTAAAATTCCTGACTCAATTTTTTGAACAATTGTATTTCTTAATTACTAACGACAGTTTTGAGAAGATGGCTTAGCGTTGGTCATAATGTTCATGCTACAAGATCTTCTGCTTCCAAGTTGTGAGCTATCAGGTTTCACTATTTTAAGATGGACAACGTTAAAAATAAAATTTGAGAGGAGCAACACCATTACTACGCAAGAATGTTGGTCAGACCTCTCTGAGCACTTCTAAAACGTAGCTTTTCATTTTTAGTGTGGCGTACAACAGCGCATGTATTTGTTGACACATGTATGTGTACATTATCACCTCTGTGCTCACGTTGTAAAAGAAGCCTATACCTCCATGGAATTTATAAGACAAAATACCATATCTGAACGGGGCAGCTGACCAGAAGAAACAAGAGAAAATAAATTGAGAGGTACTGAGGATATACAGCTAATATATAGAAACTGCACATTCTGTGGCAAAGGGGACTTCTGAAGTCTGGGAGATAATGCCTGGAACATCATGTTAATTATGATTTCAGGGTGCAGATAGGTGTTACAGTTTTTGGCAGAGGCGTTTTACTGTTAATGCTGACAGGTGTGCAGTGACTGTAACTTAAAATATTATCAAGGGGGAGGTAAGGCAGCATCAGTGTTTCTGCTGCTCTGAGTACAAGTTGCCGCACCTTTGTGTGATCAAGTTGTTATAATGTGTAAATCCCATTTAATTTCAGCAACAAATTGCTCGTCCTTCTCAAGAAGAAAAGGTAGAAGAAAAGGTAGAAGAGGAAAAAGCAGAAAAAGCAGAGAAAAAAGAGGAGGAAAAGAAAGATGAGGAGGAAAAGGATGAGAAGGAGGAATCTAAGTAAGTATATGTACTGAAAATGCATTAATTCACTCTAGATTGCAGTTTTTTGCAAAGATCAGAACGGGGTTTGCATTAGCCTGACAGTGAAATCTAGACTGAAAACTGTTGCTATTTAGGTAAGGTTTTGTACATTTGTTGCTCCAATTTTGTTGGACATACCAATTTCCTCTGTCTTGCTGAACTAATCAGACTGGTGGAAAAAGCCGTGGGATTATTTTTTTGCACATGTAGTGATTTTCATATCTTGTTGGTTTGGGTTTTTTCTTATGTTCTGTCACATTGTTCGTATTTTCTTTGAAGTTGATAATATCATGTATCTATGTTACTCTCTAGCAACTCTAAATTGTGGGCAGTAAGTGAATTCTGTTTCACTAAAGGTATCTTCTGCATTTGTGGAGTTTTGTTTGTGGTTTGTTTTGGGTTTTTTATATCTATATCCAGGAATATCTGCCCATAATGGCTATCTGAATGTGACTGAATTATATTTTAACTATTCGCAGAGAGAATACCAAAGAAAAGGACAAAACTGAAGTTGCACCAGAGGAAACAGAGGAGAGGGAGCAGGCCGCTCCTAGGGGCCGAAAAACTGCCAATAGTCAAGGTCGTCGTAAGGGCAGAATCACCAGATCAATGACAAATGAAGCTGCACAAGCAAATGCTGCTGCAGCTGCAGCCACTGAAGAACCACCACCGCCGCTTCCACCCCCACCAGAACCTTGTGAGTAGCATTTATAGGATGCTTGGGGACCCATCTGCTTGTCAGGCGTTTCACTGACATAAGGCTGTTTTCTGTGCATGCAGTGCACTTTTTTTTTTTTTCCTTTTTAGTATTATATCTTAATTCTTAGGCCTGCTTATAATTTTGTGACTGTGTGGTACTGTTAAACTTCACGAGTGTAACTTCATGAATAGTATATGTGTAATCAGATGACTCTGTTAGAACCACGTGGGGGGGAAAAAAAGGCAGTTCAGCCTTTCTGTGGTAACTACGTTTTCTCTCTTTGCAGGGTTAATGATGGATCTGTAGAGATCCAAATGCCTTTGACACAGATTGACTTACAGGCTGTAGCTCACAGAGGTTATTGTTAAATAAGTAGGCCTGATATTTGAGTACTTTAGGGAGTTTCATAATCTGAAATAGATCCTAGCAAGTTGTTTTTGTTGTTGTTTCTGCATTAGATGGCAAGAGACTTTAAAATAAAATGTTACTTTCTTGGCACGTATGGTTAGAAAACACTATGCTATCTCTGGCTGCGTTTCTGAGAAGACTGACATAATTTGTGGTGGTGCAGAAATACTAGCAAACAGGATACCTTGTGGCTAGTAAATAATTATCCAGGATGGTGGGGCACGTTTTGGGGGGGGTTTTTTTTTGGKTTTTTTTTTTTTCCCTTGCCATGCTCTGCTGTGGCAAAGTTTGTTGCTCCTAGCTCTTCAACTGGGTATTTACAGGCAGCTGCTATTCTAGAATTTGTAACAACTCTTTTGTTGCTCAGATATTCTGCATATCCTAAAGAACAGAGTAAGTGGGCAAATTAGTTCTTTTTCAACTGTAAACATCAGAGATTGTGACAGACATTCTTGCTCAGTTGCTGTGGTGGTTTTTTGTCAGCAGCTAGACTAAGGCAATAGTGTTTTTTGCTTTGGGGTTTTTTTTTTAAACCATTTTTGCAGGGTTTTCTAGAAAATCCAAAGTAGCTTTTCAGTGGATCAGATACTTTATAGTGTCCTGCTTTTATTGTTTGTTAATTGAAGTTGTTGAAGGGTCCCTGTTGCATGCTATGCATGATGGCAGATTTTATGAAAAGGAAATGGAGGCTGTTGCAGCTTAATGCCATTCAGAAATTTAAACAGAATGGTATCAAATCCAGAGAAGTGAATGGAAAGTATTTTGCATTGAATCATACTTAGTTTCCTGCTTGCTTTTGCTTACTGTTTTTTTTGTTTCTTTTATTTTTCTCTGTTTATCCAGTAGAAGATTCAGTGAATACAAGAATAGTAGATTTCTTGATACCCACTAATCAATAAATAACCATTTCAGTCCTTTCCACAGCAGTCAGTGAAATAAGATGGAACTAGCTTATAGCATGTTGGATTGCTGCTTTTAGTAGTTGATGGTAATTATTGACAGTTTAAATAAAATTTTAGTGATAAATACGTCTAGTTACTTACAAGTCTTCCTTGACAGATAAATAATCATAGTTTTGTAGGCAGAATAGTTTTGAACATTTTGCTCTGCTGAGATTGTGGTGGTTCCTGCTGTATCTCTAACTTGGTTTTAATGGAGACTGACTACTTCCCACTGACAAGAGCAGCTTTCCCAAGTGACTTGAACAAGCCTTAGTGTAAATAGATTAGTTGACTATGGGAGGCATGGTTGGTGCCATAATAGTGAATCCTGGTCTTTTCTCTGATCAGTGTCTTTTGTTTCTCTTTCAGCTTCTGCAGAGCCTGTGGAGACATCCCGTTGGACAGAAGAAGAAATGGAAGTTGCTAAGAAAGGTAAACCTTGTAAAGCTTTTGACTTCTGAATACTTGTATTTACAAAATTATAATAGTTTACTGAATTACTGAAGGCGAGTGCTGTGATTTTTTGCAACACTGCGCTGAATGAATAGTTTGAAATTTGTTGTTGGTTTTTTCTTAAAAAAAAAAAAAAAAAGCAGACATCTTTAACAGACAAAATCAGTTTTTTGAGACTCATGTTGACTTTTTTCATATGGACTACTTAGAACTGTTTGATATTGTACTTGGTCCACGGAAGCCTGTGAAACAGATGTGCAGGTGTGTATGTCATATGTAAATTTTCAAAGTAATGTGTCTATAAGTTACAAAAATTCCTATTGTAGTTTATAACTTGTCTATTCATTTGGCAGATACTGTTACCTGTAAATTTTATGCATAAAATCAATATTTTAGCAGAGGTGTTACATATTAGCAACAGCAAAGAGTTAAGTTTGAAGGCTTCATAAGCAGACATTCGAGTTGAGACAGCTTTTTTTTGCCCCGTAAGTAGTTATCAAATACATTGTCATAGTGAGAGTTCTCTTAAGGACAGCAGTACTTCTGTATCTTACCTTCCCACAGGCATTGTTGTTTCATTTATTTGGGTTTGGATAGCTGAATTATTTATCATAGTAAATACTGGTTCTTATATGTTTGAACAGGCCTAGTGGAACATGGACGAAACTGGGCAGCAATTGCCAAAATGGTTGGGACGAAAAGTGAAGCTCAGTGTAAGAACTTCTACTTCAACTATAAAAGGAGACACAATCTGGACAGCCTCCTCCAACAGCACAAACAGAAGGTAAATGCAGTGGGCTTTGAATATTTTGCAGGGGAAAACTTGGCATCTTTCTGAAGTCATTCATCATGCTTCACTAAGACTGTTTTGCAATCACCACTTTTTTCCTTTTCTACTTGTTTTTGTGTTGTGACATAAATCTCCCAGAAAAGGTGGCTGATGCTCACTGACCTGTGATACTAACCAGTTCTTGCTTTAAAATGCAACAGAAAAATTTCTATCAGATGGAACACTCAATCAAGCCTGAAGAATTCTTTAGTGCTCTGAAAACCATGTTCCTTATCAGTACACCAGCAACTATAGAAGTTCAGGTCATCACTGTATAACAGTTACCTTGAAGCACAATAAGCACTACCCTTACAAAACAGAGCAAGAGAATTGGTAGAAGACTAGGAACTGAAAATTTTGGGGCATCTAAAGTAGAATCCTGAGTGTTGGTATGCTCTAAACTGCAGTGTTATCCTAGTGTTCTCTCACTGAAGTGAAGAGCATCAGTGTCTGTGTTTGCTGCAGTAGTTCTGTTGTCCCACAAACATATCTTGAGACAGTGGTTTGTTCCCAAACTTATTTTTGATCAGGAGCAGCAAAAGCTGGCCTGAATTTGAAAGAGTGTGCCCTTGTGAATGAATCTGTGCTAAATAGAGAATCTCTGTCTTTCATTTCAACCTCAGATTGATAAATGACAATGCATGTAAAAGGAAATAATACTTGCAGATTTTCAGTACAATGTAAATGCCGTGTCTTTATCAGTCTTCGCGAAGGCCCCGTGAGGAGCGAGATGTATCACAGTGTGAGAGTGTAGCTTCAACTGTGTCAGCTCAGGAGGATGAAGATATTGAAGCATCTAATGAAGAAGAGAATCCAGAAGACAGTGAAGGTAACTTTTCTGGGAAGGAAACTTGTGTATGCACAGAAAGGGACGTATGTTTTGTGCCAATTATATGCTTAGAAAGCTGTGTTCCACTTCATAATGTAGTGCTCAAATGCTATGCTTCTGTTAGATTTTAGCAATTGGAACTCACTTCACTAGTTGTATCTGGAGGGGAAAAAGCATTTTTAGTATTGAGCAGCCTTAAGATATTATTGCTTAGTATTTTGAGATGCTTTGACTATGCTATCTTCTAGAGGATAAACTGACAGCACCTGGTCAAAAAGTTGTGTGTGTTGAAACAAGTTGAATCAAAGATATGTAACCTTTGCTAGTTGATAGTCTCAGTAAAGCTTCAGACAGGCAAATTTAAGTGTTAGGTTTTCTAAATGTGTTGGTTGCAACTGCTAATAATTATAGGCACTCAACATCAGTCAGTCTTGGCCAGCCTTTTGTGAAGCTATAAGCAATAGAATTCATAAACGATGAATCAGAGACTATGGCTAAGTGTTGGGGATTCTGGGTTTTGGTTGGGTTTTGTTTTGTTTTAAGCTGCAGTGTGTGTCTGTGTGTAATTCAGCAAATTGTCCACTTCTATAATAAGTCAAAATTAATTACTTGTTTTATAGATGGGTAGGTTAAAATTGATGGATCCTTATTGCATCCATTTGTTTAACAAACATTCTTAAAATATTGATGTAGTTCTAAGGAATGAAGATTCTTATCAGAAGATAAGACTTGAATATAACATCTATGTTCTAAATGTTGCCATAGTTTTTCATAAATTTTTTTATTTATCTAAAAGCTATTTATAATATAATGGAGTTCATGAACTAGGCTAAAAAGAGGAGGAAGGTTCTTTACTGCAAGAATCAATACCCTTCTTTGGTATCCAGTTGTCGATGCTGTTTACACCTTTCACAGAGCAAAGAAGACATTTTCAAGAAAATAATGGTGATTCACAAAGGAAGTAAACTAGAACTGTTAACTTACAGCAAGAATTGCAAGTCAGCATGTCTATAAAATGTGACTGATTTTCATGTAAAATCAGTGTTTTGCCACTTCTGCCAGTGATGCCTCTAAAACATGTTAATTTAAATCATTAAAGCTGCGCCTTAGGTACTGTGAATGTTGACTCTAATCTTGTAATAATGCTGCATCATATATGGAAGTACCAAGTCTCTGACATATGCACAAGAGTTTACTTGGCTGGGTCTCTATAAGATCAGAGCTAGCTAAGTAGTCTTATTTCTGTAATTCCAGTCTCCCTCCTTAACCTGTATCTGCTGATTTTTGGTTACTCTCCCTTTGTGAGTCAATTCTTCAGGGCAATTGTCTTGTTGTGTTTTGGGACAGCAGACATATATTTGATTATTCTAAAGAAGCAGTTCATCGAAGCCTAGTTAGATTTCATGAATGTTGAACCTTTATGCCAAAACTTCCCCCCCAGGTGCTGAAAATAGTTCTGATACAGAAAGTGCTCCATCTCCAACTCCAGCAGAACCTGCTAAACCAAGTGAAGAAACTCCATCTGAGAGTGCTGCTTCAAAAGTAACCACTGAGGCGACAGCAGAACAAGAATCTACCATTAAGCCTGCAACCAGCACATCTCCCTCCTTAACAGCCCAAAGTGTATCAACAGCTGAAAGTCAGAACCCTGAGCCACAGGTTAAGGAAGAAATAAATAATGAGGCAGAAGAGCCTATGGAGGTTGACAGTAGAAGCCATCCAGTTGAAGCTAAGCCTGTGATTACTCTTCCAGTGCATACCAAAGTAGAACCTGTAGAGACTGAAATGAGGCTACCAGAGAATATTCAAGTGAAAATAGAGAGTGATACCAAAGAGAGAGATAT
The DNA here is from genome assembly GCA_035582835.1 of Phoebastria nigripes. Classification (NCBI taxonomy): domain Eukaryota; kingdom Metazoa; phylum Chordata; class Aves; order Procellariiformes; family Diomedeidae; genus Phoebastria; species Phoebastria nigripes. Next base: position 790,777 of record JAYKAV010002768.1, read on the forward strand.
GGAGAAGCCCAAGGAAAAGTCAGAACCAGAGGAAATGGACTATAGTCTGTCACAACAAGTTAATACAGCAAGACAAGAATCCCATTCAGATAATGATTCGAGTGCAACCTGTAGTGCTGATGAGGAAGTTGATGGAGAACCTGACAGACAAGGGTGAGTTTAATTGTTTAGCGTTCAAATATTCCCATCTTTAAGAAGTTGTTTAAAAAGTCGTTTTACTTAACAGTGATCCAAAAACTGTCATCAGTAGTGACATTTTTGTTGTGAGTTTCTGTTAGGGAAAGAATTTCTAAAGAGTCTTTGCTGGAAGTGCAACAGAGGGAAATGTTGATTTAAAATTTTGATGAAAAGCCAAAAGAAGGGTCTTCTAAGGCAGGGTAAGGCAAAATTCCATGGTGATAGACTGCCTAGGTAGGTAGCAAACTAGCACAACTACCTGGAGAATGAGGGAAATCAAGCCATTTGGGATCTGTTCAGAGAATGGGAATTGTCTTAATTATCAGGAAAGGACAGCAGCTTACTGAAACAATGAAAATTTGCCAAAGCAAGAAAAGAGATTCAGGATACTCCTGGCATGAATTTCCATGATAAGTACTTCTGGTGGGGAGGGGAAGATCTTGCTGCTGCAGGATTTTCTGATACACAGCTATTTAAAAATCGGTGACCAACTAAAAAAATTAAGTAATGTGGGGAATTTTGTAAATGCCCCCATCTATCCACTAAGAAATTCAACAGTGATTGTGTAACTGGACCTGTACTGAAGTTCTTTGCTTTAGTTTGGTTTTGTTAGCTTGTTGCTTTTACACAATACTTACGAACAAATTTACACGTTCAGAAGTAGATTTGGAATATTTTTATAGTGTGATTGGTTAGTGTGGGACATGGGCTCTCCATTCCCTTTAGTGAAAAACTGTTTGAGTGTAGAGCCAAAAATTTGGAGATTGAGTTGTTTTAATTGATTCTTGCTCTCACAAGCTCAGTTTAGTAGAATGCATCCAAAACTCCTTGAATTTGACAGGGAAAACAGCCTGAATATCTTTTAGTAGATGAAACTTGCTTTAAAAAAAATAATAATGTAGGGGCATAAAATATTGATATTTTAGTTACCTTTTAACATTTTACATTCATTTGCTTGTATAACCTCTAGAGTCTTGTACCCAATTACTGTCATTGAACCATGTTATATCAATCAGTAGAACTGAATCTCTTGAAGGCTATTAATAATAGAGTAGTGGGAGTATTTCTCACTCTTACCAGTCAGTGTCTGTAAATTAATGGGCAAGTGTCCTGAGAAATGGATGACCTCTTTCTCCACAGTGTACAATGTCTTCATGCAAATACTAGTTCCTGGGAACTTGGCCCTAAACACTGTGGATAACCCACATGAGTATATGGGGCTTTAAATGGGCAATGCTGCATGTCTTTGGAACCATTTTATCTTTTGGGGGATGGCTGACACCACCATATTTGAAGTCTTTTTAGTGTTCTGCTGGTGCAATTCCTATGTAACCATAGCATAGCATCTGAGCCAATGCCCCCTCCCTCCCAGTGGTCTTAATATACACGCAGTACCAAGGATAGATGTTAAATGTCAAAAGTATCCAGTATCATTGTTCTGCATGTGCTCTTTGGAAGAGTGCAGCTGAGGGTGTTTCTGCACTTTCTTGCCTCTTCAGACATCATCTTTCCACTTCACAAATATATTAGCCCTCCATGTGAAAGTAGTCTGTTGTATACTGCTGTTTGTTTATTTCCTGTGAACTAAATATATCTAGTGTTTCCTATCTATTTTTTTCAAAGCCTTCTTTATAAAGAAGGTTGCATTCTTGCAGTACTGTGCATATAGAAACAGCATACATAAATTTCTGGTATTGGAGATTCTAAACACTCCTTTTGGTATTTCTGTGAATTATAAAAATACAGCAGCATCTGTTGCCTATTCTATCAGATGTGCTGTGGCACAAAACACAACACGATTCTGACTTTTCAGCTCTTTGTCCAGTGTGTTAAATGTGTTGTTTTTTTGAAGTTGAGAGGCATACTTTTGCCTGTAAATTTTTTGAGATGTTTAATCTTGGTCTTTTTGGTGATATTTTTCCCTTCCTTCTATCTCTTGTTCCAGTATCTTCAGCAGGGAGTCAAAGCCCTCACTGTTAAATCCCACTGGCTCAATACTGGTATCATCCACAATAAAGCAAGGGCAGATGGACCTGCAACAGCTTCACCACCGAGCTGCGGTCATACCACCTATGGTATGGGGTGTTTTAAGTGATGTTTGAAGGAGTATCTGTTGTCCCTAAAACTAGTCACAACACTAAAGCAGCAAAAAATCATGAAACGAATGAAGAAATGTATCATTTGCTTTGTTATCGTAATACTTTTGAGGGGTTAAGTAAGTTAAGTACAAACAAATACGCAAGTAATAGCTTAAAAACAGGTGTAGACTGTTTGAAACACTCGTACATAGACTACAGCTGCTGCAGTGGAGGCATTGAGCAAGATAGTTACTTTTAGTAAGTACCTGTATTAATGTACCTGATGTTAATACCTTCCCCTCCTTGTAGGTTTCTTGCAGTCCCTGTACTGTTCCTGTTGGAACTCCAGTGAGTGGTTATGCGCTGTATCAACGGCACATTAAAGCAATGCATGAGTCAGCGCTGCTGGAGGAGCAACGCCAGAGGCAAGAGCAGCTGGATATGGAGTATCGAAGTGCTGTAAGCCCATGTGGCACTTCCAAGAGCCCTAATGTTGAGTGGGAAGGTAGGCGTTTTCACATCTGTCATGGAAATAACACTGCATTTTATGTCCACCTGTTACRCTGCTGCCTCATTTAAGAATGAAAGTTTAGTGTACCGATAATTAATTATTGCTTTTTGATGGCACTTGATTGAAGGAACCTGTCTACTATACAGATCCTGCTGCAGTTACAGTGTTGGGAGAACTACATTGTAGCCTACTTATCTAAGTGAATTCATTTGGGTGAAATCCAAAAATGAGTTGTTGCTACAGAGAGAGATTCAGAAAGAGTAAGTGTGCAGGTGAGAGGACCCAGATAACTGTGTGTTCTGGGGGACCCCTTTTCAGAAGCTAAAGGTGAAGATGGGAGAGAATTGCTAAAGGAGTATGAGCACAATTAAGAGGAATGTTTTACTACACTGGAGTATATACGTGGACATTGAGCCCTGGAGTAGGGCACAAAAGTATGGTAGAACCATCATGCTTTAGCCTGTCTGTCCGCAGAAGGGCTGTGTGAAAGGTTCTTTCTCTTGGGAATATGACGATTCGTTGCTTTTGTATATATAGAGGATACTTGGAGACAGGGTTTGAACTGAACCCTGGGATCTGGACCTGTGTTTCCTGAATGTGACTCTTAGTGTGATCTTTAGTACAGAACAAGGCTAAAACTGCTCACGGAACCTGTCAGGGTGACTAAATAAGAACACGTCCTGGTTCCAGGAAAGTGATTCAGATGGACAGGGTATATGTTACATCACCCAAATTGCTGCGTAAGAGCCAAAGGATGCATTTATTAGCTTCCATTAGACATTCATATTATGCTTTCTCTCTGTGTGTGTTGGCTATATTTTCATTCTTTGAACTGAAATTATTTTAATTCCATCAACAGCTTGCAAATTACAAACAGCTTAGCAGAAGATTGCTTTTTTTTTTTGTGCAAGAAAAGCATATCCTGTGGGAGGCCCAGTTCTGTACTAAGTGTGTAACTTTTACCTCAACTTTTCTTTACTAGAAAGGAATAGGTCCACAAACTGAACATTGTAACAGGGAAATAAACCGAGTGAGATTAATGTGCTGAATGTTACAATATTAGAGATATTATCACAGTTGCATAATTCTGCATTTTTAGATTTTATATTCTCATGCGTTGTTTCTGTTGCCTCTGCAGTAATAGCAATATAAACTATCGTGTTCTTTGAAACTCGAGTATTCTGTATTTTATGCATAACAATTTTAAATTATGTTATGAAAATGCTTCACCTTAATTACTTTTACCGAAGTGAAATGAAAGAAACATAACCACTTTTTGCCTGTTAAAACAGTGAGAAGGGAGCTTGTAGATTTGTGGAGGGGAGGGTAAGATTGTGGTTTTTGGAAGTTGCTTCTTTAGGTGGGAAGTTTGGGGTTGCTTAGAAGTGCCATTTAACTGAAATACTACCTGAATAACTCTTGGCATTGGCAGTACGGTATTATGAAGTGTGGGAAAGTTCTGGGGTGAAGTCTGCCAGCAAAAATCAAGGTGGTTATTGAGGCAGACAGAGAGGGAGGGATAACGTGGTTAATGTAAATGGGTTCTACAAGACCGGATGTCTTAATCTGAAAACTAGAAGGGGCTGAGATGTCATCATATCATTACAACAGCTACTTCCTAAGATACACTGGGTACACGAAGCTTGTCCACCAACTGCTGTATGCAGCAGAGAGCCCACAGACTGTTTGAAAACCTTGCATTGCATACCTCAGAACACTGCCTGTGTTGTGGGGCATCTTGTCAAACTAAAGGGCCTGTTGTTGAATTGGCTTATGACAACTTACACAATACTTTACCATGAAATAAAATAGTAAAGAACCTTTAGAAAGCTATTATGGGATGATTAGTGCCATCTTTCTTTGACTATGGAGGTTAAAGATATAACTCTGCAGCTGCAGTAGACTTGTTCTGGCTCGTAATTTTGAATACTTAAATTGTTCATTGCCAAAGAAAAGGAATTTCTGAAGTTCTGGTACTGGATTTTTAATTTCCTAAATTCAATAAAAATGTATTTTCCCTTTAAACACCACTGATGGGAAATACTGGTATTTGAAATTTGATTTGTAACTTCTCTGGGCAAGCAAACAAGGAAGGGAGGTTTTTTGTCTGGTGGGATTGGCATGTAAGTCTGGCTGAACTTGCATGTAAACCTGGCTGATGCACAGGATTTGGAAAGGAATCTTCTTTAAATGAAATCTTTTTCAATAGTAGAGCTTTTTCACTTAAAGGACCTAAAGGTCACATATAGAAAGTATGAGAAAGTTTTTTCAAAGCTTTGGATATAGAAGTATAGACATAAGAACATATTAAATTAAGCTGTATCTTAATACTACTTTTTAATTGAAACATTTGTACCTGATGAGTACATCTGACATTGGAGTAGGCCCTTTGTTAAAATTGTGCTGTAAACTGGACCTTTTGACTCCAATTTATAATCCAGGGTTCTTTTCTTTCTGATAACTTTAAACTTCACAGGAAAACCAGTGGCCTATATGCCTTATGCTGAGGTCAAGCGAGCAATAGAACAGGAAGCACAAGTGCAAAATACAGCGACAAGGTCAGCATCACCATATAGGCTATCTCCAAGAGAAGTCAATAAAGCCTCTCCCCAGCCTGATATGAATGCAGCTCGCTATAGTGTCCCGCCAGGTAAATATTTTGTTATGTATCATAGGGATATGTAGTCTTCCTTTGGAAGGTGGACTTCTGTGACTTGATGTAGTATCAAATTATTCTCTGAACATTTCTTGAATTAACAAAAGAAGAAAATAGCTTGTTTTCTGTGTGTGCATGTAAATAGGTGCTCGGTATTTTTCTAGCTCCAATGAGGTTGTATTATTGTTCTTTACTGCTGCATCAGCTGCATAACATGTATTTTATTAAGCAAATAGGATGATCTGAAAAGTGTTAGAACAGCATAGGGACAAAGTCATCATGAATTGTTCAGCTTAATACAAGTACCATCATATTCATGGGTGGCCTTTCTTATGAAGGGGGAGTTGAGGAAAAGAGAAAGCTGCTGCTATCTTTGGCATTAGTTTCTGACTGTAATTGCTTAATATTATAGTCTGAATGTTTTATAAAACAGTGAAATAACTGACAAATCTTAATTCTGAAACTTGGATTATTGCTTTTCCCTTCAGAGTATAACGTCATGCTAAGAAAAGACAAAATCAGGGAAGCTTAGATTATACTTGACTCAGCTGCATTTCATTTAAAGAATAAGAACTTTCTTTAAAAACAGGAAAACAACAAAAAACTTGAATGTACCCTGGACTGCTATTTTTAAAAGCTTAGTTTTCAGAGTCTGCAATTCTACAGTGCAGCCTTTGCCATTTCTTTTTTAACTTCGATGCAAGGTTAGATATTCTCCATTCAGTTTCTATGCATAACATACACTTGGACATAGTGAATTTCAGAGTTGTAAATACAGCTAGATAGCTTTTGGGTATTGTGAGGCAATTCCCATCAGAAATTGTCAGATGAACTGTGCTATTTCTGTTCTTCTTGTCTCTCTAACAACTCGTAGAGCTGAAACAGACTGTAATGTTTCATGAACAATTTTTCCCCCAAGTTCTCCAGCCAGCACCTCACCAAGTAATAACCAATATACCTGAAGGAGTCCGCCTTCCAACAACCAGACCCACCAGACCACCACCACCACTCATTCCATCCTCCAAAACAAGTGTGCCATCAGAAAAACCTTCCTTCATCATGGGAGGCTCGATCTCACAAGTAAGAGAATTATTATTTGAAAATCTGTGCTTACATCAATTTTTTGCCCTTTCATCAACCTTCAACATCTTGTACTCAGTTATGTGTTCACAGCATTAACACTTAAGACCTATATATGCCACCTCTAAAAGTCCAGAATTACAGGTGCCTTAGAAAACAGAACTTGTTGCACTTATTTACATACATTTAGTAGCATGGCTGAGGATGTCCAGTTCAGCTGAACTGCATCTCCAAACTAACAGTGACACTACACTCCTGGTGTTCTGCACTTTGATACCTTGCAGTGGTGTACTGTAGCATTTTAAGATAGAATCATAGTAGTATTAGCATTCTCCTTTAAACATAGACGTGAATCTTCATTCCAGAAACAAGAATTAACATATAATATATTTGTTGTTTCAGGGAACACCTGGCACTTACTTAACATCCCATAGTCAAGCTTCCTACACCCAAGAAACTGCAAAGCCATCAGTGGGTTCTATATCTCTTGGGCTGCCAAGGCAGCAGGAGTCAGCCAAATCTGGTAAGAAAAGAAAAGCTGACGTGTGTTTTATATAGATTATTTAATGACTCATAATTAAAGAAAAAAAACCCAAATTTTTTCTTTTTCTTCTTCTGAGCAGCTTCCCTGCCCTATATCAAACAAGAAGAATTCTCTCCCAGAAGTCAGAATTCCCAACCTGAGGGACTCCTGGTCAGGGCACAACATGAAAGTGTGGTTCGAGGTAAAGAAAGTCATACAGATTAAGAAACTTTGTCAGAGCCTGCGAAAACTGAGAGAATTAACTTCTAGAGCTCAAATTGCTGAAGTGTTATTTTTAAGTATTATATGATTAATCTGCTCCCTATTTTCCGAGGCATGTGTATTTGTAGCTAGCTCCTCCTGTCTGCATGTCTCATTTAAAAACATTTGTTTCAAGGCATGCCAATTTCAAAATTAAGTTGTTCACTAGAGCATACGCAGAGCAATACATGTGAAATACCTAAATACATCAAAAGAAAAGAACCTAAATACCATGGATTAATGCTGTAAAAGACTTTTAGTCTGTAAAAGGCTATGTTAAAAGAGGAAATAGTCTAACTGCCTCAAATGCATGCTGTTAAACTGAAATTTTCCCTGTATTTTAGTGTAAACTAACAGTTCTCACTAGAGTTTTTAATTATTTCAAATAGAGTAGCTACTTTTTTTTTATTCTCTTATTTATCAGGATGTCTTATTATTTCAAATCAGGTACCACTACGATACAGGAGGGAAGTATTACACGAGGAACTCCAACCAATAAAGTTTCTGTTGAGACCATTCCTTCTTTGAGAGGCTCCATAACTCAGGTATTTTTCCCCTTACTGAGAAGGCTGTAGCAAAACAGCATATTTAAACTAGCACCGTGAATGTATTTGCATGTCTGAAAAAGTAAATTAATATCAGAGTAGGAACTGCATTGAAAAAAGAAATTTTAATACAATCAGATGGTCAAATCCCACTATTGCTGAAGTCAGCATTACCATGATTTCATCTTCACGTATATGAGTCTTCAAACTTTTAAAATAAAGCCACCAGAGCCTTTGGTATAACTAGCTGAAGGCTTATTAGCAACTTCCATGAAAATAGCATCACACCTGAGTTCAAATATTAAAATCAACTGTAACCAGTCTTGT
>JAYKAV010002768.1:803934-956999 GCA_035582835.1 Phoebastria nigripes
TTTTATTGATTTGGGTTTTTCATTGTTTTTAGCTGGAATATCTTCTGGGAAGCCAGCAAATCACGAAAGGAAAAACACACTTACTCCGACACAGAGGGAGAGCGTGCCAGCAAAATCTCCAGTCCCAGGGGTTGATCCTGTAGTGACTCACAGTCCTTTTGACCCTCATCACAGAGGAGCAACTCCTGAAGTCTATAGGAGTCACCTCCCTCCTCATTTAGATCCTGCTATGCCATTTCACAGGGCTCTGGATCCTGGTAAATACATTTGTGTTGGTTTTTTTTAGTTTTAGAAATATTGTATGCTTTGATGCACAGAAAAGATACCTTTAAAAGGCAATTATTAATGGCCAGATATAATTTATAAGAGGCTTTATATACACTGTTGTGGTTTGATTTCAGTTTAGTGGGGGGGTTTAATATCTAACCAGGAAACTTACTAAAATGTTATTGTATAATACTGTGACTTTCTTTTAGAAGCTGCCAGGTTGCTTGTGTTTTGTTAAAAAGTTCAGACAATGTTTTTAGATAAGTATTTGTGAAATATATTAAAAGCTTTCAGGAAAGCTATGCAAAGAAGGATGCTATCAAAGTGTAATCAGGACCCCTCTGTTCAGGACTGTAATTCATTCTCACTGAGGGATTATCAGGTTATCCCTGGTGATATTAAATACAGTAGACTTCCTTTTAACCTATCCATCAGTCCACTTCTGTGAGGTATTTTAACCTTCTTTAGGTATTTCAGCCCTTTACATCTTCAGAACTTCAGGATTTATATTTTTAATCAAGTCTCTTTTAATGCATATCTCCAATCTGGATTATTTAGCTTTTTCTGTCCGCATACAGTGCATAAGTTCAATAAAACATCAGTATTAAAATGCTGTTTTAATTCATTTGGCACTGGCTAGAGAGAATTGATAGCACTTCTCATTGAAGCTATATAAACAACTGAAACTTTCATTCAAGAAAAATCATCTTTTTTTCCCTCCTTCACCCTCAGCTGCTGCTGCTTACCTGTTCCAAAGGCAGCTCTCACCCACGCCAGGCTACCCAAGTCAGTATCAGCTTTACGCAATGGAGAATACACGACAGACAATCCTAAATGACTACATTACCTCACAGCAGATGCAAGTCAATTTACGTCCTGATGTAACAAGAGGATTATCTCCTAGAGAGCAAACTTTAGCTCTCCCATATGCAGGAGCAAGAGGTATGCCTGTGTTTTTTCTGATGTTCTTTAAAGTGTGTTTTGGATATGCAGTGTGGTTTGGTTGATTGGTTTGTTTGTTTTGTTGCTGCTTATAAATATATGTGTTTGTATGTAAGTATGGATGCATGCATGCATACAAGTGCATATGTACAGATGTGTTTGCAAATGAGTTGTCATACATCTAACTGGCTTTTGTGGATATAAAGCAAAACTATGTATGTAATCAATATTGTTAAAGGGAAGGCTGTAAGACTTTTTAGTGTTCAAGAAGCTAGACTTTTATGCTAGTTTAAATTGATATTCAGAAGCATATTTAACCCATCTTCAAACTTCAGAAAAGAGAATTTATCAAAATGAGAGCTTCTTCAAAATGAAAATAAAAGCAACAGCTAAAAGGGTAAGATTTGTGAAAAACATGGTGATTGTTTAAAGATGTTATGTTAGAGCGTTAGCAAATGTGTGTGACCCATTGCAGGGTGGGGAAAAGCCTAAATCAATCTAGGTATTTAACAGCAGCAGGACAGAGCTATTAAAAGTAAAAAGACATCTCGCAGAAGTGACAAGTTAAATGTAAGACCATAAAGGTCAAAAAAATTGAGGAACAATTTATAAAGCCAAATGAACTAGTAACTTCTTCAGATACACCAGAAGCAAGAAACCTGGCAAAGAAACTGTAGGAACTGATAAATCATCAAAACTCAGAACTAATGCTTCAGAAGATAAGGCCATTACAAAAAAGCAAAGCAAATTCTTTGGAACTCTGTTCACTGTGGAGAGACTTATATTTCTGTGATGGAGATTTTCTTTATGGGACATGAGTTTGAAGAGCTCTTTCACATTGAAATGTTGAGCAAAGTCTTAGAACAAAATAATAAAATGAGTAGTTATGAATCCTTAGGGTTACATGGCATTCTCCCAGGAGTTACAGACTTAACAGGAAATAGTCAATCTACCAGCTTGGTTACTGGATATGATAATCTGTCTTATCGATTAGATCAGTTTTGATAGTTATTGGTAGAATGAAAGACAGCAGATGTGAGGGAATTAGGCTGGTAGGACTGATTATCTTGGGGATAAGATATAAGATCTTGTAGTRTTTTAATTGGTTGGAAAAGAAAGGATAAGTGGTGTTTGTAGTAGGGGAAGTTATATTGGAGTTCCAGTGGGACCTGTGCATTTCAACATTTCATTTCATTTTATGAATATAAAAGGTCTGGAAAAGGGAGTGAACGATGTCAGGTGATACCATTTTGCTAAAAGATGGGATTACTGAGTAGAGGTGAAGTGTATTTTTCTGAAAAGCAATTAAAGGGAGTGCTAGAAATGCAAATTCTGACTTAATATGTTCCTAAATTGCTGATTGCCAGATCTAAGAGCGTATAACTAGCTGGAATATAGTTCTGCAGTTGCCTTATTCTTATATTTTTTCCACTAAACACTCACTGCTGACCATTATCAATGAACAGAATATATAATATGAGGACCATTGGTCTGTCCTTGAATGGCCATTCTTACGTGTGTCACCTCCTAACAGGAATTATTGACCTGAACAATATGGCTCCCACTATCTTAGTGCCTCATCCTGGAGGAACAAGCACACCACCCATGGAGAGAATCACGTATATCCCTGGTACCCAGCTTACGTTCCCTCCCAGGCCTTACAATCCTGCTTCTCTATCACCAGGTAAGAGCTCTTATGATTTGGTGATGTCTCTAATTGTCTGACATGCTGAGATAATTGACCATCTTCATTTAGCTTTCATTAATGTCATGTTTTGACGTTTTCTCAGGCGATGCTTTTTGTATGCACTTCTCACTTGGATAGCAAAGGTTTTCTTAATGATATCCTTTATAGTTACATTAGCAGCTGAAGGAGCGCTGACAAATTCAGAATTTGCCTCATTCGGTCAGGTCTTTCTTTATAGTCATTTGATTATGATTTCAATAACCTCATACTACGTGTGTTGAAGGGTGGAATTTGGGTCTATAAGCTGTCTAGTTTCTAACTGTATAGAAACCACTTTAGTAAAAAGCTGTTATGCCTTCCATTGTAACTGTATGTTAAGCTTTTGCCTTCCTAGATAAGTGGATAGTCTTGAGTGGAATGAAAATGTATTTGGGAAATTTTGCTGTAAGTGGATGGCAGAATATATTGGCAAGTGTTTACATCAAATTATGCTTAACTTGAGTATCTCTTTTTGCTACTTCATTTTATCTTGTGGACCTTCCAGGACACCCTACACACCTGGCAGGTTCTGCAGCTGCAAATGCTGAAAGGGAACGGGAAAGGGAGAGGGAGAAGGAACGGGAAAGGGAGAGGGAACGTGAGCGAGAGCGGGAAAGAGAACGAGAACGAGAGAGGGAGAGAATAGCTTCAGTCCCTGCTGAACTTTATCTTCGACCAGGTGAGTGCACATTGCTACATTTGGATCAGTTGTCTTGTAGACTGTAACTGCTCATTTTCTATAGCCACTGTTAGCAACGTGCAGCTTATTAACAACACATTACACAGTTCGGTTTTAGCCTGCACTTAAGGCAGGTTCCTATTACCTAGCAGTTCTGGTCATAATTGCAACTTCAGCAAGTACCAGGCTTCTTGATCTTTCTCTCATAGCAATGTAGTACCTAGGGAATGGTGTGAATCCCAGTTACCGCTAGCACAACTTGCGTGTCATTTAGAGCATTGTAAACCTTTAATACGTACAGTCACATCTGGAGTGGTGGAGACAACTGGGAAAGGATGTGGAGGAGACAGCATCAATACATAGTTCTGTATTGTTATAAGGCTGATCTATATATATTTTTTGTTTGTTCCCCTCTGCTCTATGTTCTGCAGGTACAGAGCAGCCTGGCAGACCTGGCAGTCATGGATATGTTCGGTCCCCGTCCCCTTCAGTTAGAAGCCAGGAAAACATACTGCAGCAAAGGCCTAGTATTTTTCAAGGAACCAATGGGACAAGTGTAATCACACCTTTGGATCCTGCTGCTCAGCTACGTATCATGTATGTTTTATAAGTTACTGTTGCAGAGATATCTGTTCCAATATTTGAGCTTATTAAAAGGTGCATTTAGCTTGAAGTAAATACTAAAAGATGAGGATATACCACTATCTGATTGCTCTTGGATTTATCAGAAATGATCCAATGCATTTTCACCCGGTCTAGTTTGGATAGAAATTAGTGTCACAAAAGCTTTGCTTTGTTGTATGCATGATATGGCTCTAGTTCTTTTTTTCATGTGATATAATTCAGAATATTCAATGTTTGCCAACAGGCAGCTCACCCCTGGAGCTCCCTCTATTACTCAAGGGTTGCCAGCTTCCCGTTACAATACTGCTGCTGATGCCCTTGCAGCACTAGTAGATGCTGCAGCCTCTGCTCCTCAGATGGAAGTTGCCAAAGCAAAAGAGAACAAGCACGAAGGAACCAGGATAGAAGAGAATATGGGACGCCGGCCAGCTGTGGTTACTGAACAGCAGCAGATGGAACAGAAGACACTGGAGGTAGAAAAGAGGCCTGTCCAGTGCCCCTATACATCTGCAAATTTTTCTGGTGGCAAGTCCCAGGGACAGTCTTCATCAGTAGTCTATTCAGAGGCTGGTAAAGAGAAAGGACCTCCTCCTAAATCCAGGTACGAGGAAGAGCTGAGAACTCGAGGAAAGACCACAATTACTGCTGCTAACTTCATAGATGTGATCATCACTCGACAGATTGCTTCAGACAAGGATGCACGAGATAGGGGCTCTCAAAGTTCAGATTCTTCCAGTAGTTGTACGTATCTTAGTAACTATCTACTTCTTTGCTGTCTGTCTTAGCCTTTTAGGGAGGTAATAAGCTGTGAAATGATTCTGATGTTTAATGATAAGATATTCAGCTCTGCGCAGTAGAGACACTTTATAAGCAAATACAGTTTTTGCATATAGTGACTCAAGGTTCTTGCAAAATCAGAGTTGTTTGCTTTGTTCGGATTCTATGCTACAACATGAAATGCAGGATAATAAAACTGACATTATCAGAAGTCAGGAAACCTAAAATTATTTTGTTTACGTTGGAATACTGCTTTATGGAAATACTTGTTTCACCATGGTTATCATGAGAAAAAGACAGTGTTTTGACTTTCATTTCACTGGTGGCACTATGTATCGGCACTAGTGTTGCTATGTATAGGCAACAAAAATCTGTGATATTTACACCTTATTCCACAACCTTTGCTTGATATTCAGTATCCTCTCACCGGTATGAAGCTCCTGGAGATGCCATTGAGGTGATTAGCCCTGCAAATTCACCTGTACCTACTCAAGAAAAGCTACAGCCCTATCAACAAGAGACACCTAAACCAAGCCAGGCGGAGAGTAAGTTTATCTGCATATGCAAATATTCTCACAATTATCTTGCTTATATTTACCAGCTCCATGAATTCATAATAAAGTTAAAATATCTCAGGAGTCTTTAAGTGACTGCTTACCACATTCTTAACTTTTCAGAAACTTTTGGTGGAAGTATGTTGTTGCAGTGATCTGTGGGAAAACTAGAGCAAACATGTTGGAATTGACAATTGGCATTAAACAGAGCTCCTTTACATTACAGTGTAGCTGATTTAATAAGAAATTTATTTTCAATATATTCTTTTAAATTACTGCATATTGGTGTTGATGCCCACAATTTTTTACCTACTAGTAAAGCTCAAACTATTACAGTACAGTTTGCAGGTGAGAAATGAGCTGAAATTCAGCTGCATTGTGGAATGAGGCTTTATTTATCTCTTCCAAATTGTAGGACCTATATACGGAGGGGGGAAAAGGTGGTTATCACACAGGATACCCAAAATCTAATGCAGAAGCACCTCATCTTTTAAATTTGTAAGCACAGAACTTTCAAACCTTGAAACTTCAGTAATACCATCTTAACAGACTGACCTTTTCTTCTTCAATTAGATGACCCAAACAGGCAATATGAGGGGCCGATTCACCGCTATAGGACACAACAGGAACCCCCTTCACCCCAACAACCTCCACCTCCCTCTTCCCAAGCAGAAGGGATGGTACATGTGCCCAGGACCCATCGACTTATCACCCTTGCCGATCACATCTGTGTAGGTTTATTTGCATGCATCTTTTCGGATGTGAAAAGTTATATTTTGATGATGAAAACACATGTTTTGGAACATAATACCAATTCTGTAATTATTAGTTTTACTTGAGGATATTATACAATAATGCATCTGAACTTATAATCATCTCATTTGTTGCAATCGGTCTCATATTCATCTAGTTCATGAATACGTACGCTGTGGCCAATGTCTGACCAAGATCTCTTTTTCTATTTTTTGGCCACAATCAGCAAATTATTACACAAGACTTTGCTAGAAACCAAGCAGCTTCTCAGGCCTCTTTGCAGCCTCCCACCACTACATTCCAGAATTCTACCCCTGCTCCAACACCTGTTTCTACCCGGGCAAAGACATCAAATCGCTACAGCCCAGAGTCGCAGTCGCAGTCTGTCCACCATCAGCGGCCAGGTGCTAGAGTGTCACCTGAAAATCTGTCTGACAAGTCCAGGGGAAGGTAATGCATGTATTCAGTTTAACTGCAAATTTAGTTAATGCCCAAATATGATATTTATAAAAAATAGCGCAGTAATCTTGATGTAGATCAGAAGTAGAGGTATCTTTTGGTCTTTTTTTTTTTTTTTTAGGCAACGTCTGTCTTGCACTGTTTTTGACAATTGCTTGGCTCCATAACATAGCTTATAACTGTTTTCCCTTCACTACTTATGCTTACTTTCCAGTCTTCAGAGGGGTGAAGATGTTTAATTACTTAGAACTTATCAGAGTCATTATGGACAATTCAAAGTCATCTTTTTTGAGATCGCCAAGCATACTAAAGCATGTAACATATATAGCTAGACATAAGTAGTTATGTAACAACTGGAATGCAATTACATGTGTTAACTACTGCTTTACATGCATTAAGAGTACTTATCTGTCTCTGAATTATGGATGTAGACCTGGAAAGTCTCCAGAGAGGAGTCATGTCTCTTCAGAGCCCTACGAGCCAATCTCGCCACCTCAGGTCCCGGTTGTACATGAGAAACAGGAAAATGTTCTTTTGCTTTCCCAAAGAACTGAGCCTACTGAACAGAGGTATGTGTAAAACTGAATTTTAAAAACATTATTCTGGATCTTTGTGCTGTAAACACTGTCTTTAATAAAGAGCAGTTTAAACGATCTTCCTCTGGTATCACAGGCAAGTTGTTAATCACTGTTGATCCTTTTGCACTAGCACTCAAAACTTGCTACTTGGGAGATGCTTTGGGAAGCCTGAGTGAAACGTCATCTGTATGTGTTCTGTCTTAAGTTTCTTTGTACAAGCAGCGTGTTCTATGTCATATCTGATAGAAAACATTATAACAAAACTCCTTGTGGGTGCCAGTTCTATAAAACTCAAGTGGCTTTTGGGAAAGCCACAATTTTTATTAAATAATTCAGGCTTCTCGTGCCTGTTCGGCTTCCTGGATACTGTCCTGGTGAAGTGTGGAGGAACCCGGGCTTCCAACACTCATGATTCTAGGGCAGCTTATCCCATGAAATATCACTAAGCTAAGGAGCTTAATTTCCAGGAGGTGTGAAGGAGGGATGTTAGGAGGTCCATGCATTGGGCAGCCTTGTTTCACAGGGCTTATTTGTCAGTCTGCCAGATCTGTAACATAAAACTACATGGGATCCCTGGCAGACTGTATCAGTGCCGATGTCTTCAAACGTCTGGCAGATGCACATCGGAATGGATGCTTCTGTCATTTGCTCTGCTGCCTGCTGAAGAAGGAATAGCACCCAGCGTGCTCACCATGTACTTATTTAAGGCTTATGCTGGTGAAATTGATTCTTTTTTTCTTGTTCCCCCCCCTCCCTCCACTTTGCAGTTGCTGGCAGGGTTGTTACAGTCCATGATGGATGTTAGCTAGATGCGAAGGGATTTTCAGGAACATGGCAGGGAAGATTGCACTTTTTAGAATTTTAAGGATCTTGGCCTAGGAAACCTAGAGTCTTTGTCTTTTTTACTTTATTTTTAGATGATTTTTTAATTTAAGTATGGGGTGGGTTGTTTTGTTTTTTGTTTTTGTTTTTGTTTTTTTTAAATTAATGTGATTTGCCAGATTGCTGCTGCTTAAACTCAAGTATTTTAAGTGCCACAGTGAACGTACAGTTGATCATTTTTATCCACTTTTGAAAACAGTGCAAGTTGTTCATGACCCTGGTATTAGCTTAGATTTTTCACCTGAATTTCTTCATGCTTAGGTTTTTTTCTTTTTTTTTTTCTTAAAATTCTGTAATTGGAATACTACTGCTTTTATCATCTTTATAAACAGCCTAAAATTTGGATATTTTAAGATCTGAAGATAAAATGTATCCCTTGTCAGTTCGACATTTACTTCAGCAATTTTTTTACGCTAATGTGACAGAAATTATGTGCAGAAAGTGTGCCAGCTACTGTGAATGTAAAATTGGTAAGGGGTATGAAATACGGAACGTGGATCCCGGTCTGAATTTGTGCCATAGAGCAAGGATGGCTAACTGGCAGCTCTTAAGCCAGATTCTAGTCCATAAGGTTATTTTACCTGGTTTCTAAGAATGCCTAAAATAGCTTATTTGTTTGGACCATGTGTGACGGGATGGGTGAGSAGACTTAAGAAATAGTACATCCTTTTTGGTGGCATACTGGGGACAAGAGTGAGAAGAAAAAGGTTGGAAATGCATAAATAGTAGGAGCAGCTAGGATGAGTATTTGGGCTTCTAGCTTAAACGTTTTGTCACCTACCAATTTGCAGTGCAAACTTCAGCCAGCATGCAGGTTGCAAGGCAGAAGTAGGCACTCCCGAGATGATTTGTAAGAGCATCATCTCTGTACCACTCTCCAGCACAGACAATGACATGGTCACTTTTTGGGTGAGCTGTAGAATCTTAAACCCCTGTTATGTGGATAAAGCAGGTGTTCTGGAGATTCATTATATTTGTCTGGTCCCCAAAAAACAGGCTGAGGAGAGAGTCTTAAAGCTTGTATAAATGTTGGCTGTTTCTGTCTGACTGCTTTTGGAAAGATTTAAATGTACATCTTGAAAAATGTTCTCTCTCTTTGACATATGTTGGTCTTGGCAGGACTGACTCTCGCTCTCCAGGTAGTATAAGCTACCTGCCTTCGTTTTTCACCAAACTTGAGAACACTTCACCAATGGTAAAATCCAAGAAACAGGAGATATTTCGAAAGCTGAACTCATCTGGTGGAGGTGACTCTGACATGGGTATGCAGGACTTGCCTTTTCACTGAATTTTTCCAGCTTAAGCTTTATGTGACTGCCATCCACAGATGTCCTAACCTAAATAAGTTTTAAAGAACATATGAATTAATATAAATCTATGACTATAAAAACACATATATAATAATTCATGACCGAAGAACTGGAAGATTGTTAGANTTTTTTTTTTTTTTTAAACGCTGGTTTATGTAGGACTGTCACACTTGGCTTTTTAACGTTTTGAGAGATGGAAATGGTTTCTGAAAACCATGGAAAAAACACATAATTAATGAGTTAACGTTAAAACCTGACATTATTGTAGTTAACTTTGTGTCTGTAGTTTGCTTTGTATCAACATTAACTATTAYACATTTTCGTTTTTGGAAAGGTGTCTTGAAACAATGCTTTGTGTTTTCTTGACCCTTATGATTATGGCTGTTAAAAAGACATATTTTAATACAGTTTCAGTAATGGATGCTGACATGGTGGAATATGATACTAGAACTGTATTTTTGTTTTTCTCTTAGAAACTGTAACAGAACTTTGTATCAAAATTATCAGTAGTGAGAGTTTAAGCTGTTTGTGAACTCAGTACCTAATAGAGAGTCTTTATTTGAAAGTGAATGTTCTTGCATTGAGCAACAAATTAATCTTATTCTGAAAAACAAGGCTGTGTCAGTAAGGGTTACAGTATTCTTTTTATTGGATCCTCATTGTGTGCACGATAGATTTTGCTCTGTTGAAAATTTCATGTGCATGCTTGGCATACAAACACACTTTCCATTGCTGCCAATAATCTTTTCATTTATATATTGAAGTCAATGTTACGGTTGAAGTATTCTCAAATTGGACATAATATAGGTAATGTTGGGGGGGGCCAGAATGTTTAGCCATTCAAAGTTGTTGTCATTCATTTTTTTTAATACGTACAAATACTCAGCCTGTAAGGTTCGTATGTTAAAATATGTATTTAGCAAATCAAATGCAGCTTTGYGTTTTAAAGCACATCGATTGTGAAACTTCAGAAAGTCAGTCTGCTTCCTGAAGTAACATCTTTAAAAGAAGGCTAGCCATGACCATGTAAGATACCTTTACCCTGGTAGAGATCATTTTCCTGAGAAGACATAGATGAACGTTCATCTTAGAAGATTGAGAAAGAAAAAAACAGAACATTGAAAATAGTTCAAAGTCATTATACCTTGTGCATTAGGACTAGTAGTGATCACCTGTAGTGATCATGGAAAACTCAATGAAATGTTGTGCTTTAATTGCAGCAACTGCTCAGCCAGGGACTGAAATATTCAACTTGCCAGCAGTCACTACCTCAGGTAAGATTTTTCAGTAAAAGAAACAATATATGTTTCAGAAAAAGTAAACTAGTGTAATATCTTCCATTTAAATGCTTTGGGGAGTCCAGTAAATGAGGAATATGATGAAAATTTAAAAAGTAATATCCTACATGAAAATTTGTTTCTTGTAAAGCAAAAATGACCAAAGGAAAAGCAAAATGACCAAAGAAAGTTTCAGAAAATATTTTAAATGGGAACTTAGGCAAGAATTTTATTTCTGTGTGCTCTGCAAGTCCTACACAGAGGTAGAAGTCATGAAATTGGTTAGCATCTCACTTACATCAAGTTAAAAACAGTGTAGTTCAACAAAACTTGAGCTTAGTTCATCAAATGTAGTTTACTTTATAAACTGGTGTATTTAAAATACTTACTGATAATTTTCTATGAGACGGGGAAATGAAACGTAACCCATAGTTTTACTGTGTTAAAGAGGTGAGTGAGACAGAGAACTGAACTGAAATGTGGGAGATAAGAACTGCCAAATCTGAATCTTGAGTTGTACCACAGATTAACTTTACATGATTTTGGCCAGTCGCTGCCCCTTCTGGTACAGTGCTTCTGTCTTTTAAATGGAGAAGGTACTGATCTCCATTAATTTAATTTAGATGGAAGACAAGCTTTTKGAATAAATATTTGGCATGTATCACGCTTCATAAGACAAATTAGTATGTATCATTAATGAGAGAAGTATTCTTCTGGTCTCTTCTCTTGCAACTGAATAGTAGCTGCAGGTTTCACTTAATATACTATCACAATCAGCATGCTCAGCTTCCTTTGCTATTATTTAAAAAAAAAAAAAAAAAAAAAAAAAAAAAAAAAAAAAAAACAAAACCCCCCCCCCACCCACACACACAAAAAAAAAACCAAAGAAAAGTAAAATTTACCCTCTTGCAAACAGTCTGACATTTAGTGGCACTACTGATGTAGCTCTTCAGTGTTTGCTGGCATGTCTAACTTGTAGCCATTGTGAGCTGCTTTGGAGCATGCAGCTTTGCATTTTAAGAAATCTCATCTTTGGTTCCCTGCCCCACCCCCACCCCCCCCGCCTCTCTCTCAAATCTTTCCCCATATCCCTTTGTAATTTCTCTGAAATATGTTTTTTGCCTCCCCTCCCACCTTTTCCTGTATGTTTTCTTCTATCTCCCAGGTGCAGTCAGTTCTAGGGGTCATTCATTTGCAGATCCTGCCAGTAATCTGGGTCTGGAAGACATTATTAGGAAAGCATTGATGGGAAACTTTGATGACAAGAGTGAGGAGCATGGAGTTGTAATGTCACAATCTATTGCGGTAGCTCCTGGCAGTTCCAGTGCTGCAGTATCAGCAAGTAATGAGACGCGTAGGGAAGAAGCTAATCCATCACCAAATTCAGGTGAGGTATTGCAGCTCCTAAATATTTCATGGTCTTAAAGAAAAAAATAAATTAAGGGTTTGAATAAATTTGGTGTCACTGAAAATCACTGTCTTTTCTCTGGAAGTCATAGAGATGGTGTTTCTATTCCCTCTAGTGGTCCTGGCTTTCAAAATGGTGCTGGTGACTTCAGGAGCATTAGCCAGTATTTCTTGGAGAATGACAACACTGATGAAACGGGGAAGAGATAACAGGGTATATTAGATACCTGAAGCTTCTCAGTGGTTTGATGAAAATACATGTGTAGCACATCACCTATAAAGAACATGTGACAGTGGGAACTAGCTTCAACTGAAAAACATCTCCCTTCCTAAAAATGGAGATACAGCTCCGTTGTGATAAGAATAGGGATTTTCTAGCAATAGTGTGTTAGAAAACTAGCCTATACGGTCACTAACTGTAGTAAATCAGCATGCCAGAAGGTAGCAGTGTGAAACTCCTCTTTGCCGCTAAGTGATAATTTACAGAAAGAAACATAGGCTAAAATGCAGTGTAACATTTTTGTAAAATCTGTCCCTTCTGTTTCCAGGAGGGGGAGTCAGCAAGCAGAAGCTAATTGGCAAGTCAAATAGTAGGAAGTCTAAGTCTCCGATTCCTGGACAGGGATATTTGGGAACCGAAAGACCTTCTTCTGTCTCATCTGTACATTCAGAAGGGGACTACCACAGACAGACTCCAGTGTGGGCCTGGGAAGATAGGCCTTCATCAACAGGTGAGAAATGGGTTTCTTTCAAACGTAACAAACCAGATGTGGTGTTTGTAGAAAGGTCAGATGTAGACATACTATAACACTGGTATATTGGTCAAAAGATTACAGCATATAAGGATTTTCTGAAACAGATTTTCTGCTAGTTGTCACAACCAAAACCAGACTATCTTTCAGATACAGATCTCTTAAAACAGCTCATGTTTTTGACTTGGAGAAACTCTCTTTTATTCAGGTTCAACACAGTTTCCTTACAACCCGTTGACAATGAGGATGCTCAGCAGTACACCGCCAACATCCATTGCGTGTGCCCCACCGTCCATGAGCCAAGCAACCACTCACCAACAAAACAGGATATGGGAGCGAGAGCCTGCACCACTGCTTTCAGCACAATATGAGACTCTGTCTGACAGTGATGACTGAACTATGCAGATTTTTTTTTTTAATTTGCGGGTCAAAAAAAGAAATCTATTTTTGACTTGTGCCCATAGAGACTTTCCAAGAGAGCAAGGGCCACACAATGAAGAATTAATGGAGAGTCCGTTAAATGCCTTCTGCACAGGCCATGTGTTGGAGGATTGTGATCAAGAAGGTTGACTTACTAAAGATAAATATGTAAAGAGTTTTTAAAAATGTGGACTATTCCTGTTCTACATCTATTTGTAAAGAAAACCATAATGTCTTTAAATCATTCTTCTGTAAATAGAGAGTACTTTTTGCAGTGTTTTTTCCCTTGCTATAGTATCTGGTGTACTTATGTTCAAATCATTGCCTAAACTTTGGGGGTCATTTTGTAATTTTTTTTAAGCATTTTCTCCAGTGTAGAGTACTCTTCATAACCCTAGCCTCCCTACCAGCCTAGCCTAACCATAACCCTAGCCTCCCAACCAGCCTAGCATCATGGCCCATTTAATGCCGTGCCACTTCTTGCAGGCATTGTGCTTTTATATAATTTTTTTTCCCTAGACACACTTTCTCAGTGGTGTTCAAGCTCTTGTGAAAATGTTGATTTTTAAGACTGACCCCTTAATGAATTCTGTACATTAACATAGTCCGGTTCGCTGGAATAAGATGATATATTTCTTTGAATTTTAAATTCTGCCACATTGTAAATTTTTGGTGCAGTTGGTTTTATTTAGCAACACTGCAGAAATATTATTGCATGGGTATGTTATGGTTCATTTTTAAAAGAAAAAACAACAACAAAAAACCAACAACAACAACAAAAACAAACAAACAAAAAAAAAAAACAGAACAGCTTCTGGAGGCATACCTCACTGTTATGCACACTGGGAATTTTAACTGTGCCCCAAAAGCCTATCTTAGTGTTTTCTGTTTCTGCATTGTATGCAGTCAAAACAGGCTACTAAATTTTACTGTCATATTTAACCACAGCAAATGGCTTATCTGAGCAGAGGCTCTGGGTGGGTTGATAAATCCTTTAAGAAGAAAAACCTCTACATCCCAAGTTTAAATAAAACAAAATGCTTTTATAGAATAATTGAGCAACATGAGTCAACTACTTGGCTTCTGTTACAACCAGTTTGAAATAGGTACTGTGATTTTTACCTTCCTCCAGCCTGCTTTTAAAATCGTTCTGTAATAATTATTTTACAGTCTGCGTCCCCATCCCTAGCCCTATAAGCAAGCTTTTGGTGGAAGTCCTTACAAATGCTTGGCTTGACTCCTAAAGTGTGCAATACTTGTTAGGGTGAGTTTGTTTTTTTGTTTTGTTTTTGTTTTGTTTTGTTTTTAAATTGTATATGGTACTAGGAGAGTCTCCTTAATCATTCATCTATCAATGCCTGCTATGATATGCTTGTAGCTCATGTATACATACATCTGGTTAGTGATATCACAGGGTGTCCTGACATCCATCTTCAAGAGCACCCTATTTTTTGCTGCACTGACCTCAGGAAGCGAATTTAAATCTTCTGGGGTAGAAGGACTGATTTACAGATAGCACTGAGTTAGGGGGTGGCATGGTCTGTCAGATTCCAAACTGCTTTTGCATCTCATTGATGAACAGAGTCTTTGCCTTGAAGTTCTTTTCCAGTCAAAATATTTTTAATTTAACACTGTATTTGCGATACGTTGTATGGGAGGTATAATGTAGCTGTGTAACCTTAAGCCATGTAAGCTTTACATCTTATGGAAGGACTGTAATGGTCCAGTTACAAACAGGAAGAAGTACAGAACTATTTATCGATAGCAAATTTCCTTGGAGTACTTTAGAGGAAAGCCTTTTTGCCCTAAGTGTGGGAAAGAAAAAATCCAAAGGAACTCATTTGGGAACTTGACACTGTGTTGCAACTACAGAATTATTTTGCTACCTTTTTTAAGCACTGCATCAGAGTAGATCAGTTGGCAGTCTTAAATCTCCTTGCAGTCTTTCTCTAAGAAAGATGTTTCTCACCCTCCCATCCTTTACCCTTCTGGCTTGCAGTAGTGAATTTTTCATCCTGTTTGTAGACCTGTGCTCTTATTTTAACTTTTTTGTTCCTACAGCAACATATACTGGAAAACAAGTTGATCTGCCCTTTTTGTAGATTTAAATTTGGAGTGGAGAGTTAAGTTCCATTCTAAAACTCACTTGTTCTCACTTTCTTAGTGTAACAAATACAAAGTGAGAGAGGCATGTACAAATGTCTTTGCTAACTGTACAGTAAGTATAGCATGTTCATTGCAAAGCTTCATGTTATTGCTGCTGCAGCAGCAAGATATCCAAAGTAGCATAGTCACTTTCTCCTAAGATGCAGCTTGAGTGGCATTTGCACATAAAATGTTGCTGCTTTTTTGTTTGTTATCAGAGTTCTAACTTCTCCAGTGTAAAAAACCTCTCCAGAGCCTAAGTTAGGGTTTACCACAATTCCAGTAATCTTCAAGTATGGAATTACATCTGACCTGTTTCAAACAGGAAGGTGTTTGTAAATCATGTTTACAAAGTGTAGTTTACTACAAATTTTTAACTGATTTCTGATCAGCGCTTTCACAATGCTTTCATCTTGATATGTTTCGTGATTCTGATATGAAATCATTTAAGACTTGAAAGACCCATGCATCATAAAACTCAACTTTTTTTCCACACAATGTCTTCAGTAGACAGTGACTTCTGGATTCAGACCAATCAATAAAGGGGATCAGTTCTCCATTTGCCTTTCCTGTGTCTCCCTCTTGTTTTGCAGCATCAAGCTGTGTTCATGAGAACAGGCAAAACACTTTCCTTAAGGGGTGCTGCACCCCTGCTCCGAGTTAACACTGCTGGAGTGTCTAAGGTCTGCCACTTAAAAACCAAAACCCAGAACTTTAAAGAAGATTGGCTCTAATGGGTTAGAGCCTTTCTGTTACAGGCATGCTTGTACTAACACCCATATTTTTACTTCCTAGCTTGCTGAGAACAAAGCTGTATATGTGACTTGAGTTTTTCCAGCTTCAATGACCATCTACTCTAGAAAACCTGCATGCCTCCTCTTAGCTCAAAGTTAAGCAGAGTTGAAGCCACTAATGCTACTGTAAGTAAACTAATAGTAAAGCAATTAACATTAAGGGATATAATATCTAATAATAATATAATACTAAACAGCTGAAGTTCTTACAAATGAGAGGTTAAAATAATGCTTGGTTAGTGACAGAATTACAGTTAGTTTTACTATCCTAGCTACATATGGATTTGATAACTTCTAGTTTAATTCTCCTTTGTCTTTAACATTAGCTTCCCTGCAGGGCAGAACTGAAAAATTCTGTTGTATAAGCAGGCTGTTCATACTAGATTCACATGAAGGGGCATGTATCTTACAAACCTGATGGTATGTACATACCATCTTTTCCAACAGGAAGCCTCAGCATTCTAGCACTGACCTATCCAAGGAGGAGGACAGCTTTGGCACTTAGTGTGCTCTTGACTGGGGTAAGGTAGCTGAGTGTTTTATTTCTGACAGCAGCTCTACTTTGGTAACATAGTCTCACCCCTCCTCTGAGGGGGCATGTTCTATCTTTGGATGCTAAATGCTTTGAAGAAAAACACTTGGTCTTCAGGCAACCTGTTTGAAAAGGACATGGACCTACAGCTCTGTCATAGTACGGGTATAGTCTGGGAAATGCTCTGTTGAAGTTAATACATACTGAACTGTAGCACTGACACAAATACACTCCTTGACTTAACTGCAAGTATTAATACCAGGCTAGACTTGCACTTTGCTGGCAGTCAAGATAAAGTTAAATCACTAGTACAGTAGGTCACTCTAACCACAGACTACACCACAAATTTACATAGTTAAGATTTCACAACTTTATTTTGGGCTCAGTTGTTAGGCAATAGCAGCCCTTCTTGTTAAGCAGTCCTTAAACTCCTCATTGCTGTTCCCCTGGAGAATTGCACCAAACTGCTTGTACTGACCAACCCTTGCTGCTGTCAGCCACCTCAAGGTTGGACTCTGTGGCCAAACTCATTTGGAGCCCTTTCTCCTCTTGGCCAGCTCAGCTAGTTCTTCCTGGATATGCTGGACAGAAGCAACATCGCCCTTCTGCTGTGCCTGCTTGAGAGCTTCTTTGTACACTTGTTTTGCTTGCAGAAAGTCTTCTGTAGCAAGAGGAAAAAGTGGCATGGCTAGCCAACTACCTCGCCCATTTTCAGAGTCCCTTCCTGAAGCTAAGCACATGCAAAGGACATGCAAAAGACTACTTGGAACACTTCAAGAACTAGGGAGGTTCAGAAAACATCCAGCATAAGGTGCCAACTAAAAGAGCTAGACAGCAGCAATGATGACAGGACAAGGTGCTGCTTCAGCATTAAGATCTCATTGAAACAAGTCTCAAGCATGTCTTATGTCCTTTTGGAACCAGTTACTATACATACAGGACAAGGGAAACTAGATTCCCTGACCACCTTTTGAGTCAGATGCACCAGTACTGCATTTACCTTGCACAGGATCCTTCAGCAGCTGAATTCAATTTGAACACAATACAAGTTGCCTACACCAAGTCAGCAGACCTACTGCTTAAACTAAAAATAGTAACACAAAAGTAACACTGTAGTCCAATCCTAAAGTACAGGTATCTGCAGTCAGCACAAGCACAGTGACATAGGCTGGACATTTATTTACTTACCTTTGTGCATCAGAATTGCTGCCAGGTTATTCAGCACCATGTGCTCCTCAGGGTGTTGAGTCTCCTTTGCCAGCTCAGCTGCCCTCTTCACATAGGAGTATGCCTCATCATAGTGCCCCTGAGCATCCAGTACAGTTGCTAAGTCATTCATCAGGACCACAGTCTGCACCAGGACAGAAAAGGAAGCCTCAGAGCAAGACTTGTGTGGAAGTCTGGGGCAGCAGGAGCATCACATCCATACCCCTGTCACACTAGTGAAAGTAGCATTTCCCAGAGAAGCTTTTGGTAAGAAAGTGTCATATTTATATATCAGCATGCTGCATGCTCATTCTTCCTGGCAGGAAAACAGAAGCTAATTTAGTGCTGTGTACATTTGATGCCAGCACAGCTGCTTTTAAGGCTGCCTCATTCCCTAGGAGATTAGGCTTTCTTTCCCTAGTAGTCCAACTACCATTGTACACGTCACCTGTGGATGAGTCTCTCCCTGAACATCATTTGATATCTGCAGAGCCTTCTCATACATTTTTTGGGCCACTGGGAGCTGGTTAATGTTTAGGAGATAGCGAGCATAGGAGTCTAGGCTCATCCCAAGCAAGAGACGGGTGTTGGCCTTTTCTTCAGCTGCAAATAGAGAGGAGTGGCAGTGATCACTTCTACAAGATCAAGCATGAGTCTCCATCCTACAAGAGTAGGAAACTCATGCAGTGTGAAGACAATGGACTGACATGAAGACAGTGCTTAGGCAATATGGAAAGCAACGTCAAGGACAGGGAAATGGAGAAAAGATATTAAGAGAAGCCTTTGACAGACAAGGCAGTCCCACCTGGTAAGACATCCTCAGGCAAGTCCTTTTGCTTGGCAATCTTCTCCTCTAAGGTCAGGATGCAGAACTCATAGCCAGCCAGGGCTAATTTGTGCCTGCAAAGTACAACTCAGCAAAGCAAGGCTCCTTCCATCCCTGAAGGGACAGATGTGAACACCCTCATTCTAGAGGGCCTGTAAGACAGCTTTTCCCCTTCACCAGAACCTTCTTGCCCTCAGTGCTCTCAATTATGGCCTGGACCCTTCTCTTGACCCATGGGCAAAGGGATCCAAGAGGTGGAGGGGGTCCCCTCTCCCCCCAACCCATGCTGATGCTCCGTTGCAAAATGAAGCTACAAGTTACCAGCCACCAACTACTTCAAAAGCCTTCTCTCCTGTGTGGTGTGGATTTAAGACTAAAGAGCAATGTCCTCTATGGCTACTTCTGCCCTAAGCTGGGCAGGTCATAACAGCAATCACTGTGCTGCTTGACAGCAGGTAGGCAAATACCATGCCTGCGGGAACCTTTATGTTGATGGTATCTTGTAACACCAAAGCTTCCTCAGGCACTCTATTTGTAAAGAGCCCCTGCTTGGCCACCACTGCCACTGTGAAGCTGAGATGAAAGCAAAAGATGCCTTTAGCAGGGAACTCACTGTTTCTGAGCAGCATAGATACTGGCCAGCTTGAGGGACATCTCAAGGATTGCATTGTCATCCTGCCAGGAGGACACACAACACAACTGTTACTCTTCTTGCATCTCCCCAACAGAAACATTACTTTGCCAGAGAACAAGTTTAGACCTTGAAAATGCCCATCCTATTGTCTCCAGAGCTGCCGTCCCCTTAAAGGAAGTTCTTGAGAAGCCAGCAAGCTCATAGCTAGTATTGCAAGTTTCCAGCAGGAGGTATTACAGCAGAAGAAATAGACCAAAGAATTGTTAATACTTCCAGCTGAAAGCCTTTATCAGAAGAACATACCTCCTTTGTGTCCCCTGCAAGCAAATAGCTCATACTTGCTTTGTAGAGCTTTTCTGCCTGAAATGAGAATTTTGAAGAGAATACTGAGGAATGATGGCAGTTAAAACAAAAGATCTCTACCCTTTACAGAGGCAGACTACTGGGAGAAACCTGTCTCACAATTTGTGGCATTTACATTGTATGTCAAGACCAGTCAGAAGTGAAAGGCTAACCAGAGCCCAATGGTACTGCCAACTAGTAGGGTCCTTTCAGTTTCTACTTTAGGACTCCTGCACCAGCCATGAGTTTACCACATCTGTGTGCCTTCAGGGCTTTCCCGGATTCTCCTTGGGACAGCCATCTAAATACTTGACTGTGGCATTCGACAGTAAGAAGTATTCCTTCCCTTGCACGCCATGTTGGAGCTCAAAATTTAACTGTGACAGCATCTTTCTTAGCAGCATGTGCTCCATGGGACTGCAGTTCCAAGGCAAATTATTCTGCTTTGGACTGCAAGATCTCTGCCTCACAACTCTCAGTATGCAGCCTGTCACAGCATGCCACACCTTCATGATCTCAGACATGACAAGACCTTGCACAAGATGTCAGCCTCTTAAAATTCAGAGGGAAAAAAAAAAAAAAAACAAAAAACCACAGAGTTACTCACATTGTCCAGCTGTCCCCGCATGAAGGCCACGTTTGCCATCTGGAAGAGACAGACAGTGCTGAAGCTCCACAAAGCCTGCGGGGTCTAGCCTCGACACAACTGCTTCTCCTTCTACCTACAGCTCCACCACAGCCCCAGCATATGGCGCTACACCCCCCCGAAGGGAACTGCAGCCCCACGGCGACTTCCAGCACGGACCAGACACGACATGGGACAGCCCCAAGGAGAAGGCCGACCAGCCCCCCCGGAGCCGTACCATGCTGTAGGTGTAGACGATGGCTTTCCTGTTGTCCGACTGGTGCGACAGCCGCAGGGCTTGGTGCAGAACCTGCTCGGCCTCCCCCAGCTCGCCCTTCATGACGCTGAGCTGCAGAGAGAGAGAGGAGGAAAAGCCGAGGGGCCGGTCACCCGCCAGGGCCCACGCGTGACGGGCTCCCGGCCCCCCGCTGAGGTAACACCCCCGCGCCCCCCGGCCCCGCCGGGGACGGCGCCTCACCTTGGCTCTCTTCAGCAGGAGGATAATGGCGTCCTCGCCGTCCTCCTCGGCGTCCCTGGGGAAGAGGGAGAGGGCTGCGGGGCGCGGGTGACCGCCGCCCGCACCGCCCTGCCCCGAGCCGCCCCGGCCCGCGACCCGCCTCACCTCCCAGGAAGCCCAGGGCACCCCCGACCGGCCGGGCCCACCGCCGCCGCGCGAACCCCGTCCTGCCGCTGCCCTCCTCCCCGCGGGCCCCGCCGCGCCAGGCGGTCCGGGGCGGCGGCAGCCCCGCAGGGCAGCGCCGGGCGGCCAGGCGGCACAAGGCCCGCGGCACCCCCGCCGCCAGCATCCTCACCCGCGGGCCCTTTAAGAGCTCGCCCCTCGCCACGTGATGTGGGCCGGTGCGTCACCCGGGGCAAAGGGCGCCTGTTGCTATGGAGACACGCCCTCATGGCTGCGCGGCTACAGGTAGGCCCGGCCCCGGGGTCGCCGTCCCAGGACCGGCGGCTCTAAATAGCTCCGACGCGGCTCCACCGCGCCGAGGGAGCCCCCGGGGACCGCCGCGGGGAGCAGCCGCCGTGCGGGGCGGCGCTAGCGCGGCTGCCGGGGCCTGGCAGCCGCCGGCCCTTCCCTGAGAGACCCCCAGCGTGGCTCGCGGGCCCCGGGGGCAGCCAGGCCCCCCGGCCGCAGGGGCGCGGGCGGCGGCGGGTGGGCCGTGCGCCCTCGTCTGTCGGGAACTGCCTTGGCCCAGCGCCGGGACGCTCCAGGCCAGAGCCTCTCGCTGTCGCCGGCTGTATCGCCCCCCGTCCTTCCACGGGATCTGTTTATACGTGGGGGTATCTGAGAGACACCCGTGTGTGTTTGAGAAACCCTTTGTTCCGAGAAGGTGTAAAAAACACGGTTCAAAAGGTGCTGAGGACACCCTTTCCTTGGCCTCATCACAGGGTTGAAATAGAGTACTGCCCGGATAAACTGTCCCAGTTTATAGTACCTGCGGTGACCTTAACGGTTTCCCACTGTCTCCTGTTCTCTTCTGTCTTGCTTCCAGGCACGAGGCCAGTGCCAATCAGATGGATAGTACCTTGCCGGCAGTAGCAGAAGAGCTTTTGAAAGAGATCAAAAAGGCTTTTCAGGAGACCTCACATGGTACGTAAAGAAGAACAGAACCATCCCAGCAGGCGGTTGGCCAGTAATACTGGCGCTGTCAGACCTTCAGGTAGCAATGAGGGCTGTCTGCCTCTCCTTGCTCACATCCGCTGCAGACTCTGTTGCATAAGGGGTGGCCTTCACTTTCAGGAGTGGCAGAGTAAGATGTTGAGGCCACATGCCTTTTCTTGCATGCTTTTAAAAGTAGGATATTATAAAAGGAAGTATATTTGGGCTTCCACATTTCTTTTTAAAATTAATCCCTATGGTTCTGAGTGTATATTTAATTGCTGTTCTTGATACAACTCGTCTGGACACAAAGGGCTTTGAAGCACAGGTAATGAGGAGCAGCCCCTTTCTAAAAGTCAGGCCCTTCCAAAAATTAGACCAGGTTGGACACTTTCTTGAATGTGGGACCTAGGGCAATGCTGCTTGCTTACAGCTTGTAGTGTAAGTGGTTGCACTTGGGGGATGACAATTTACATACTTCTAGGTAGGCATTTTGTTGTGCCTACCGTACTGCTGTTTTTATAGACCCACTAATTTCAAAACTAGAGTTGAAAGGGAAATCTTCATAAAAATGATCATGTTTCATGACTGACCGGCAGAGGGTGATGTGTTAGTGATCCCAGGGCAAAGAACAACTTTCCCATTGCTTGCATGAAGCAAGCCTAAGCCAACAGTTAGATCTTGACCAATTCTAGCAGCTAGTTAAGAACAATTTCCTTCGTTGCACTCTGGATTACTAATGTAGTTCTGTAATCTGTGCTGAAAGAATAAAAACATGTTTGTGTTTACTTGATAAGTAGCGCAGAATGGTTCTTCCTAAGGAAAGTGTCTATTTAAGGAATATTTTAACTGCACTAAAACCAACCAAATAAACATTCAGAGAAGTCAGTTTGACTACTACATTTGAGTGGGAAATGGGCAGAGACTTAATGTCTAAACTGTCAGAGTGACCACATTGACAGCTTTCTGGCATACTTGTAGTATGGCTCCTGTCAGGTTAGAGTAGATCCAAAATCTACATGTGACTTTTAAAAAGAGCTTTATAAATCCTGTTGTAAACTAGAAGAAAAAAGTCAACATTCCTTTTAAGGTATACTTCTCCTTAAAGCACCAAAATAGTACACTGGGACATAACTGCGGAAAGAAACTGATCAATCACTTTGGAGAATTAAATTAGAATAAAGTTGGAAAAGTCAAACCAACAGCGTAAGTCATAGAGAATATTTTGAATTGTTGGAACAAAGGATTTCAAAGTCAAAAGTCCTGATCTTCCAGTGGAATACAGAGACATCGTACACTGTGTCCCATTAGCGATAACAGAAAGATCAGATTGGATGATCAGAGCCTAAGCTGTTAGCTACAACAGACTGATTTTCTTMAGAGTAATTTTCCATCTTAACAAGTAGTTCTAATAAGTGAAGACATTATGTTTCTGTGTGCTGTATTAAAAGCTATAAACTAGTGGCGCCCTGCAAGACTATGCTGGGAAAAGAACAACATTTTTAAAGTTTTGATGCCAGAGTTTTCAACTCATGCCAAGAGAGTTTCAGGGAAACCGATATATATATTTTTAACCAACTTCTTAAAGTGACGGAGCAAGATGTTGAGGCTGCATGCCTTTTGTTGCATGCTTTTAAAAGTAGGATATTATAAAAGAAAGTATATTTGGGCTTCCACATTTCTTTTTAAAATTAATCCCTGTGGTTCTGAATGTGTATTTAATTGCTGTACTTGATAAGTGCCTTAGCACTACCATAGCAGATGATTTTGCTGCTCCTTGTTGCTTTTTGGTGGCTAGAGAGGATGGCTAGAGCACTGCAGTCCTGTGTGGCCTCTGGGGGTACATTAGGGAGACACTAGCCTCCCTGTGATGTTGATGTCTTTCACAGTGGGGAAGTTCAGCAAAATCACACTTTGTTTTCTTTTTGTTGCAGTCCCCGATGACCTGCTGCTGGGGTAAGTATCTTTTGCTTCAGTTCGTGTCCCAGGTGTCCTGCTAAAGGGCAGCTGATAATTTGCTCTCATCATAGCACCGCTATTTTTTTCCTGTGTTTGACCGGTACCTGTTTCTCATGCAGAGTTGCTACGTGTTTTTGCTGGTAGTGGAAATGAAGGTCCAAAGAGACAATCTCAAGGGTTTTTCCAGAGATTCATGAAATTATCTCTATATCGCTGAATCTCCTGTGATGACTTGCTCTAATTTGGGTGGATTAAACATGCAGAAACCCAGAATGTTGAACCTGAGCTCTGAGTCCACCCTCAGATCTGGAATGAGTTTTCTGTGAGAGTGGACTGTGTTTCAGAGTGATTCATGCTGCTGGAGTGCTGCATCTCCGCTGCGTTCATATCATTGTGAGCATAGCAGCATCCTGAGATCCCTTCTTCTGTTTGAGTCATGGGGATGTGTGATAGAAAGGGAGAAGTGAATGTATCATCCCTCTGCACAAGGGAATTGTTAACTGGAAGATTACCCTGAAAGTTTTCTTCTGTTTAGAAGAAGTCTCAGGTCAGCTTCATCGTCCTTGTGTTGATTGAAGCTTGTGAATATTTCAGTCATTCCCAAGCAGTCTCCTAAGAGATCCAAGTTTCACAACTTCTGCAGCCCTCACTAATTGGTGTTGAAGGTAGAGAAAAGRCACCATCACAGTAAGAAAGGCTTTTCAGATTCATCTTTAACTTTGTGTTCTTTCCTGCCTGTATTTAGCCAGGAGAGGAGATCACCAGGAACCCTTCAGGCCTTAATATCTTTGGGTCTAAAGTTATCTAACATAACACTTGTGAAAGGTATGCATGCTGGCTCCCTCTTCTGGGACCACAATGGACTTTGAAGGGTGGGATTGTATTTGACAAGTCTCGTAACTTTTTTTTTCCTTCTTGTCGTAAAAGAAGAGGAAAGAAATTCCCGTGTTAAGTTTAATAACGGTTGGGTGGTAACTCTTGGCAGTCAGATTTCCATCAATTCCCTGTGACCAGAGGCTCAGAAGTATTCTGATTTAATTTCTGAATCTCTTCCAAATCTCTGAAGTCCTTGAATTTCCTTTGGGCATTTCCCTTACTTATTTCCTGTTAGACTGATCGAATTATATACATGAAAAAAGAATTCYCCAAATTTGAAAGAGTTACTGAAACTCATTAAACTCAGCCCCCTTATAGTCCCAAACCTCATCGTTAAGGAATGTCTTATGTTGAGTGTTCCCCCACCCACCTCCTCTCAGTCCTCAGATGAAGCCAATCCTTATTGCCATGAGTTTGTGCAACTGAAGTTTTGGTCTTCCTGGAATAAGTCTGTCTGCTTGGCTTGTTATCAATGAGATTGACTCAGACGCATAGGTCAGCCATGCTGCTGAGACGCCAGGGTTCTGCCTTGGCTCTTTGTGTCTTCACTGGAGTTGGAAATGTTCCTCTGCTTTCTCCTGTTCTCCTGCTCATGTTTTGTACTATCTTTTCATCACTGCTGATTTTCTTGTCGTTTACTCTTGTAACTAACCTAGACTACACAGATTTTTCTCAGCAGCTAAAAGGTCTGTAAAGTTAACTGAGTTGCCCCTGAGCAATTTGGAACACATTCAGAGCAGCTGGATATACAGGTCTAGAATAACTTTTAAGCCTATGAGCTGTCTGGACAATAGGCTAAAGGTACAGATGTCCGTATTTGACATACAGCTTATCATATACCCTTGCATGGCAGGGGATGTGCAGACAATGAGTATGTAGATGGAAATTACTGTGCCTTCAGGACTCACAGCTCTTTATTTTTCCACTTGCTGGTGTGGAATTTTACAGCACYGAGCACAGCAGAGGCCAGACACCAGCATGTGCCTCCATAGTGCTGCCTCACAGGACCGAGGCCAAGGAGAGAGTTGTGTAGAGGCCATGTTTTGCAGGAAGCAAACATGTACCTGAGCAAACCTGGCTAACCTCGTCTTTACCCCATCCCAGGCACTCTCTGATCCATAAATGCTGTGCAGTGGTGTGTCCCTGCAGGGTGATGTGTCCTGCTTGGAAGGAAAGGAAAGGGAAAGGGTTTTTAGGGAAGGTGGAGTGACATAAGGCATGTGCTGTCCCTGGGTGTTTATCTGGAATAAATTTGCCGTCTCTGAGCCCTGCTGGTAGCTGGATTACAGATGTAAAACTACTGCTATCCGGTGGCTCCATGTGCAGTGGGAGTGTCTTAAGTATTTCACTGATGGTCTTTAGCTTCCTATTGATGCAGTTTGGTGGGTAGAGAAAGAATGATTTATACCCCAGTTGTGACTGTGATAGAGGAGATGCGATCACTACAGAATGACTCATTCATTCTCCAGGGTTCAAACCAGTTTCCCTGGGATGAGGAAGAAGCCCTATTGCTCAAGGAGCTATGTATCATTGTTGCTCTCTCCTGGCTCCGAGGCATGACGTGTGGGCCATGACTGGAGGTGGGATTCAAGAACAACTGATCGATAATCTGATCCAGAGCAACTCATCCAGGACAGCCTGTATGTACAACTAAGATGTTGAACCACTTCATGTCCTGTTTGTGCAGCAGGCAGCCAGAATAGTGTTTGGGTCATAGTGCTGAAGAAGAAACACTTAAGCTGTAATGTCCTGTGTAAGGAAAATCTTTAAAATGCCTTGTAATTAAATCCGAGTGGGATTTTGCAAAGAGATGTGGGACTGTTTGGGAGCAGCTTGGAAATTTGGAAGTTCTCTTAAGAATATCAAAAACCATGTAGATGCTCTGAATAGCTGGCAGATTAGAGGCTGTCCTTAAGGACTGAGTCCTGTCTGTCTTCCAGGAGAGTGATTGTCAGCTGGGATTGTCTCAGAGGGACAGGGCAGGGACTGGTGGTCACTTGGAGAAAGACAGCAAAGCTGAGAATGACAAATGCACTTCATTGCTTGGTAGCATAATTAATGGAGCTGTAACTGGTGGGATTTTGAGAGGCAATGGGAACCTTTGGCTACAGGCCTTCTGGCCTCCATAGGGCTAAATCCCATGGATTAAGGCTAAGCCAGGTGGTCTCCTTTTGTGGTGTGACCTAACTAGAGACATGTTCTTTTTCAGRCTGAAGTTCATATTTGGCCCATCTGCTCTCCCAGCTTTGGATTTGGTGGATCAGCGATCTGTCACCCGAGTCATGTCCCCCAGTGGAAGGACTGCATACCAGGTACACACTGTTTTTCTTCTCTTCAGTCTTACTGTCTGATGGTTTCCAGTTGACATGTGAGCCAATATTTTCCTAACTTGCAGAACATGGAAGGGAACTTGGATAAACACGGAGAGAATATCGGTGTTTTACAAACTCCTAAAGTGATACTGGAGAGCAGTAGCCACGGACTAGAATTAGAACAGCGTAGTACACTACCATTTTCTTTGTGGCTCCCAGCCAGRCAGGGACGATTTCTTATGTGTTTGTGGGTATCATGATCAGAAGAAGGTTTTCCAGGGATTGCTAATTTTGCTTTATTACTTTCATCCTATCCAGCAAAGGCAGTTCTTCCTCTTGTCAGACTGTACGCAACAGAGTGTTATCTGCCATCACTGCATTTCTTTCCCTGTTGCACTCCAAATCCTGTGTCCTGAACACTCTTGACCTCTGCTTGGCAATAGGATCCTTGCTGCCTGGGAGGAGCAATGCAGGCCAAATCTGTGGGTTTCATTCTAGTTCACTGTAGCCAAGTCTGTGAATCACAGAAACATCTTCATAAAATGGCATTTTAGGGAGAAGAGCTCACCTTAGCCCTAAAGGTCAAACTCCTCTTACAGCACAGGATCGGAGATGGAGCTGAGGCTCATTAGGTAAAGAGAGGAGCCATTGGCACTTATTTCTGACTTTTCTGTGGTATGGACAATTCCTTGCTCTACTGTGCCACAGCACTGGTGGCATCTCTGTTGGGGACAGTCTGTCTGTTCTGTGAGCCRTTGACCAGCTGCATCCAGCCCATGGGGTCACAGAGTCAGAGAGAGACTGTGTGCTGTGCCCTAGCTAAGGTTGTATAAGCAGTGGGACACTGTGCCCRTAAGATTTTGGTGAAGCACCACCCAATTCTTTCTACTTAGCACTACTAACCCCCTCAGATAGTACAGTGCCCTCCATTGCTGAACCTGGTGCTGTGCTTTTTCACACACCAGAGAAGGGGGAAATCCCTTTGCTCGCTCTTGCAGCAGCCAAACGGAACATTTCCAAATATCCTCCCTGCAAAGGGCCTGCTCTCCTTCACTGGATGCTTTGGGGTCATCTAGGGTAAGAGAAGAGCTGTGAAGCCAGGCCTGGGTAATGACACAAATGTTTTTCACGTGTTCAGAGCTTGCATTGCTTGATTTGCACATGGAGTCTTTATCGCTTCTGGGGCCTTGGAGAGGATATCGGCCCCTCCAGAGAGGCATGATTCATAAACATACAGGGCTCAAGAACACAGCCTTTGATTTGAGTTGAGGGCTTGCCTGTGGGTATTTGGTAAAGCCTAAGAAGCACTGCTTCCAGGACCCTGGGACAGCAGCTGCCTCAGTAATTGAATGCTTAAAGGCTTTTCCTTTTTTACTGTTGCTCAGCTGAATATGCCACTGGGCAGAGAATGGTCACATTCTCCTTGCAGAGCTTTGTCAGGCCATGCAGGCTAAGGCAGAGCTTTGCAGGCTGGGATGCACAGTCTTCACTTAGCACCCTTTTGTGTGAAGGGTGAAGGGGACTGCTTAGAGCCTCTGGTCTTCCTGGGGAGCCTAAATGTGTGCTCACATGCTCACAGCTTTTCTGCAGCACGGCGGAGTTACCTGCATCTTAAGATGCCTAATATTCATCTCTTAGATGCAGGAAGCCTCATGAGACATGGAGGAGATCAGAGAAGCATGGTGAGAGGGCTTTGATGTGCTGASTGCTGCCCTGACACCCTGTTCTGGTCTGGGCAGGGTCGTTGCTGAACAGTGCTGCCTCAAACTGCGTGTGCTGCACCAAGGCAGGCACCCCTCCACACTGCCCAGCCCTCTCCCCACTGAAGTGAGGGGCCAAAAATTCCTGCTGACAGCAGTCCTGCAGTCACCAAATGGAAGCTGATCGATTTATATCTACTGATGGCCCCAACAGTTGGCTCCACTGGTACACATTGGAAAAGAGCAAGTGTCAGAACTGTTCTCCTCCTGCAGCTGCAGGTGGAGGGAGCCACCGGTTCCCCTGTGGGGAAGGAACCCCTGGACAGGTGGATCAGGGCTGGTCACCAGGAGTTAATGTTGGACAAGCCCAGCCTTCAGCCAGGCACTTTGTAGCGGATGGATATGATGTGAGAGGCCCCCCTGCATCACCCAGGGTCTGTGCCTGTGTCCTCCCAGCTGACAGGCAGCCTATAGGAAGCAGTCCCTGCTTGCAGGTGCATGTGTGCTTCTGAGCAGCATTCCTCTTTAGTGGAGCTTGATTGCTGATTAAGGCCATGCTGATGAATTCATTAACAAAGGAATCTGAAGAGATGTTTTCTCTGGGGGTGTGAGGCTGGTCCCATTGCGAAATTCTTCCTCAGCACAGCTGTCTGAGATGCAGAAACAGAGAGCAGAGCCTCCCCTGAGGCCGCTGGCTGGAGCAGTGACAGGAACACAATCTGGGGCCATAGAAACTGAAACACTGAGTAGGGTATGCACTTAAGAGTAGCTGGGAAGCATCACTGGCTCTTCATTCGTGTGTGTGTGGTATAGACATGTATCCCAGAAGTGTGTGCACTTCTCCCTCAGCAGAGAAGCATGCCCAGWGCAGTGGGGGACATCCGTGGCTGCCTGGACACATGCACAGTCATCCCTTTCACTTATTCCCCAGAAAGTCAGCTCTGCCGTTTGCACCCAAATGTGGTTGAGCTGGAATGTGAGGTGGTGCTTTCACTTGCAGCTGAATCTGGAGAACTGTTCTCGTTGAGGCCATGAGGCTGGTCCTATTGTGAAACTCCTTTGGGTCATCATAGCCAAATCTGAGATGTTGATACTTCACAGGCTAAAATGCTGTTTGCGTTCCATATCACCCGGCACATCTTAGGTATTGCTTCAGGGCAAAATGGCTCTGCTCAGACAGGCCCTAGGACTGCAGCCTGTAGTGTAGGCAGCTCTTGCCTTCAGGAACCGAAATGGGAGAAGAAAGAGCCCTCAGTCAGGTGAAAGCTATGATTTGTCTTTTAATGCCCAGGCATTAATGCCCTTGCTACTTAATAGAGGAGTAGCACTGATGGGGTATTCAAGGGCTGATGTTACCTCAGAGTTGTTAATCATCCCAGAACAACTTGTATAATACCTGCCTAGGCTGCAGACTAAAGCCAACCCTTGTAACTCCAGGTCAGGGATAAGTAAGTCTTACCTGCTGCGGAGATGGTGGATGCTGGCTGATGGTGGAGCTGTGCTGGATTCAGCAGAATTGTAAAGTGGTGAGCAGGCAGCAGTTGGGGCACCTATTAGCTATGCCTGAGTTGCAGAAATGCTGTGAGCTGTGGGAGTGAAGCCAGTTAGCARGGGGAGAGGCAGTGCTTTAGCCCTCCTGCCAACTGTCACTTGCATTGCTCATATCCTGCACTTTTATTGGATTCTTCTTTTTTATGTCTTTTTTAATTGGTTTCCTAGAACTGTATGGCAACCTGCCCCACCGTGAAGGATTTGAGCATCAGGTCCTGGCACAGACTGTGGTGCTACCTAGCTGTATGCTGGTGGCAGCAGTAGCTGCCACAGTGCCACAGCTGGCCCTTCTGCATCCCCACACGCTGGCAGGGACACCACCACCAAGGTGATTTTTCCTCGCTGTGCAGCCAGCAAGTGCCTGGAGATGAGGGCAGCGGAAGGAAGTCTCACAGCATCTTGGAGCCAAGAGAGCACCCCAGTGCCTGACTTGGCTGCAGCTGGCCAGAAACAGAGGTGCCTTTTTCTCTTGGTCTTTGGATTTTAGATCTGCCTTATTAGGCAGGAGCGGCATTCTTGCCATCTAGGTCAGGACAGGGCAACGCTAAACTCAGCCCAAATCTGGCAGTGTCTGTGTCTTCCCCCCCCTCCTCAAAGGAAAACACTTCTGAAGGAAAGGCACCATCGGAATACTTCATCTTGGAAAAAACAATCAAAGGGGCCAGAGAAAAACAAACTTATCACAAGTGAAACAAACTCAGCCTGGAGTATAAGGAGGGCCCAGGGTAAAGGCCAGACTGAAAAAAGAATGGTTTACCCTGAAATGGGAAAGTGAGTCTTGTGTCCTGAATCTGCTGGGAGTAAGGGGGATTATGAGGCATAGGCRCTTCTGTGGGAGAGCTTAAACTTGTGGACACTACCTGTCGGGCAAGGGGTGCAGAGAGAGCTCCAGGGGACAGGGGAAGGCTCCCCTTGCAAGTGCAGCTCTGGACCGGGAGGGACGATGTTCCTCTGGAGGGACTTAGGAGTGCCAGGGGCATCCTGGAGGGGAGCAGCACTCTGCAGAGCTCCACTGTCTTTTCACTTTTTTGTGTTTATCTTTGGATTTAGGTGTATGTGTGCCACAAACCAACCAGAATCTAAAGCCTGGTATGGGAGAGGAGTGTGGTATGCCATCAGAGCCCAGAGGCTTGTGTGCAGAGGAGGGCACTGCTGGTGATTACACCCATGTAAATCCCCACCATTCCCTGGAATATCCAGGAAGACTAGTGCCAGCTGTCAAGGCCACAGAGCTGACACAAAGCAGTTGCTCTCGCTGTGGCAGATACGAGACACATCATGGCAAATACTCTGTGGTAATTGTGTTTTGGCCATGGGGTGCGCTCAGTTTAGGCCTCAGAGCATTAGTAAAGTCCATGCTATTTAGCACAGGTTTCTGCTTAAAGTCTGCGAGTATGTTCTGTTCCTGCAGACCCTTCCCTTGCAATAGGAGAGGGCAGAGCAGTTGGCTCTTAAAGTAGCTTTCTAAAAGCTATTTTCCAGTCTTGAAGAAACCAAAAGAGAAATAATCCATAGTTTGGCTTTCCTATACCATGCAGTCAGCTCCAGCAGCTCACAGATTGCCTGTCAGCTTCTCCATTGTGGAAACAAATGCTTTCCTCACCTGGCTGCCTGCATCCCGTACCCATGGTGCAGAGCAGTATGCCTCAGTACCAGCTTTGCAGAGGAACAGCATGTGGGAAAAGGAGGCAGTGCTGTTCCCAAACCAGAGATGGAGCAGGGAGGCTTCTTCTCTGGAGACTTCAACTTTGTTTATTCAGACAAAACTGGATTCCGATAGCTGCAGCTGGTTTTGGGAGCAGAACAGCAAAAGCCTTTGCAGCCTTCAGCCACTGGAGTAGTTAGAAAAGGCCTCACTGCAAGTGCTCACTGCTGCTCTCCTTCCATCCCCAGGTCTGTGGTGGCCCTGGTTTCACAAATGAGCTTTCTGTAACAAGAGAGTCTTCGTCATCTTTAACTGTCCTGTGTCTGCCAGTACTGGGGGAGGAAGCTCGCTGCAGGGGCTGGCAGCTTGCTGTGCTGCCAGCTTTGGGAGATCGGGGGAGGAGGCTCAGTGCTCGGTGCCACTKCCCTTTTCCTGATCTCTTAGCAGCAGACAAGTCACTGGAGCTGAGGTCTGCTGCAAGCACGGGTGTACGTACAGGAGCGCTTCCTTGCCGGTAGGGAGAGAAGCATGTAGAGACTGTGAGAAAGCTGAGGAGCTTCAAGCTTAGATGGGTTGCTGCAGTGTTTGGGGACGCTTTTGTATTGTGGCACCTGCTCACCAGTTGCATGCTGTGAGTCATTGCAGAGAGGACATCAGGCCAGATACATGCTAAGAGTTAGAGAAATTAAAAGTGAATGCTGTCTCTGACTCCCACTTCCTCTGACTGCCTTTGTTTCAGGTCCTTGGGAGCTCAGGCAAACTCTACACCTGCTACAGTTCCTGCCACTTCTGCACGTGTCCCGCTTTTGGTTTTACTGTACTGCAGAAGAGCGAGAGCCTTCTGGTAAGTTGTCTGCCTTAGCTTGGGGCTGGGTCAGGGAGCCGGGGAGAAGGCTGTGCTCTGCTCCTTGAACCTGAGCAGCCTGAAGTTTCCAAAGGAGCATAAGTGTTGAGTTGGCCACGCAGGCTGTGCCTGACCCACTGCATAATCTGGCCTCTGGGAGTCATGGCATTTGGGTGGAGCTAGGCCTTATAAGGGCTAGGGAGGGCTTTTGTTCTTAATTACACATTACCATTCTGACTTTCCAGAGATGAATAATCCCTGGTCTTTTGGAACAAGGGCTATTGCTGCTAATGGGACTGCCACATGGAGTCCGGCCGATGAAGTGGTGTAGTTCACCTGGTGCCAGTGAGGAAGGGCTCAGGGTGACTAATTGGTACCTCCCTCATGGGAAGCCCATCTGTTCCAGGACCTCTGTCAGCTGGGCCTAATACTCTTGTTTTTGAGAGCTGTGTGGGCTGCCAGACAGTACCAAGCCAACTCTTGTTCTTTATAGTCTGGATCTACCTTCTCCTGCATGCGTGTGGGGAGGGCATCAGGAGCCAGTTAACACTTTGCTGTGTGTCAGATCCCTGTATTACATTATCCTGATGGCAGAACTGACCTGCTGCAACTGGAGCGCCAGCCTGTGCCAAAGCTTGGTGTGCCAAGAGGGAACCATGTTCCTGGGAGGGGTGAGCGCTTCATTAGACCCATTCTGGCCAGGATGGATTTTTGTGGCTTCCAGATAGAGCATGACATTCCTGCATCGCTCCTGCTGTTAACTTGGCTGCACTATTATTTGCAGTGCAAACATATACTTGCCGTCTACCTCAGTCAGGCCATGGGAGCCTGCCAGGAATTATCTGTCTCTGAGGAGCAGCTCACAAGCATCTTACTGGCTGAGGAAGAGGATGAAGGATGAAGGATTTGGATCACATGTCGATGTGCTTTCTGTGTACCCTCCCGGCTGTGTAGCTGGCATTTTTCATATCTACGAGGCTGTCAAATGTTCCTTGTGGCTGGTAGGTTTCTTCCTGTGCTGCAGCCAAGTGTGACATTAATTAGCAGCCTTGCACTGATGGATTAATTAATAAATGTTAAGAAGCCTGTGTTGACTTCCATTTCTCTTATTTAGGCTATTCTTGAGATTGCTGAAGATGTCTGAACTAATCTGTAGTATTGTGTGCTTGTGATATGGGGATACAAACAGTCCAGCAAGTCTCCTAGTGATCCATTAAACCTTGTTAAATCTGCTCGTGCTTTGACTAACCCCACCACCCTTCCAGTGCCTGACATGGCTTTGTGGAGTTGGCCTTTGACAGAGTGATGCTGCGGTGGCTCTTTGCAGCTGGCTGCTCAGAGCAGTTTCTGATTCATCACTGGCAAAGCTGTACCAGGGGCTAGGGCAGGGACCCCTCAGCACCTCGAGACTGATGACAGGTCTGTGCTTCCTCTGTGCTTACTGTAATAGAGGATCTTTGGAAGCATCACCCTGGCTGCTGTGCTTTTAAATTGACCCATTTCAGACAAGTTGACCACCTTACGCTGGCAGGCAAGGCAAGGCTGCCCACATCAGACACAGGGGAAAGGAGACTGCTGCTTCCTGGTTCCACACACCAACTGGTGAGCTGGGAACCAGCTCCTTCCACCTCTCTGACTCCCTGGCCGTGCTCTGAGATTGGGCTCCTCCTCCTCAAGTACAGCGTGGCCTCGTGTGATACACCATGTGAACACAGCACCGCAAGAAATAATAGGGCACAGGCTGAGCCAGGTTGTGTAGGTGGTAAATTAAGCATTCTGTATGTAAATAACAGTTACTGCAAATACAAAATCTGAGCAACATGAGGAAAACACATCCATCCTATGTACATCAGAGCAGTAATGAGTGATAGCTGAATAGCTACAGCTGCACTCGCTACAGAAAGTTCCTTTGCCACTTTCACTTCACATTTTTATAGAAACCTTCAGAGTTTTTTTCTGAGGGGACGAGAGAGGTGTCCTATTTTTATTTTGCCTTGAAATGACTTTGGCTCAGATCCGTGAAGGCACTTAATRTGCCTAAAGACCACAGTGACCCGGGCCGTAGTTAATAATGGCTAACAACCTGATGGCACAGTCATACTAAGGAAACACCACATCTGTCTGCAGGAATTCTGGCTCATAAGAGGCATATGAAAGGTAGCAGTAGTGGATGCTGAGCTGCAGTGCAGGCTGTCACATACGAGCAAGTGTTCTGGGACCATCTCTCTCTGTATTGCAGCGCTGTGTGCTTCGGTCTGTTCATGCTGTCCAGAGTTTGGTTCATTTTCAGCCAGCAGGAGGGGAGAGATTACATTCTTTGTTGTAAGGATAAATGTGGCTTGCAACCACTTTGCAACACTGCCAGACCTGCAGGTGAAACCCTGCTTGTTTCCAGCCATGATTAACAGAAGGAACACAGCCA
Organism: Phoebastria nigripes; assembly: GCA_035582835.1. Lineage (NCBI taxonomy): Eukaryota > Metazoa > Chordata > Aves > Procellariiformes > Diomedeidae > Phoebastria > Phoebastria nigripes. The sequence continues at coordinate 839,367 of JAYKAV010002768.1, forward strand.
AAGATAATACAGAAGGGAAGGAATGAAAGGAGGAGAGAGTCAAACCCTGCCCAAATGGCAGGAGGTGGCTACATGCATTAGCTGGACTGTGACCAAGGCAGATGCAGCAAAGCTGAATGGGGCTGTTAAAGGAGAAACATGTGGGACAGTAACGTTTAACTATTCAGCTTCTTCTTGGAAATACCAGTATCTGAGATACTGAGCTGTAGCTAAATTTGGACATTGCATAAACATGTACAAACCCATTCAGAGCTTACTGGTGATTCACCAAGGTTTGGGGCTGGCTCTTACGGCTGAGCTGCTACACACATGGTAGCAAAATCCATCACTCCTAGTGAACCGTCCTCTGCACGGTGAGCCCTAAGTCATACCTGCAGCTGCTGCCTGCAGGTCACACCAGCTGGCACAGCAGATGCTGGAGGAACAGGATTTCTTCAGATCAGCTTTTCAGCTGATTTTACAGCATATTTGTCATTATATACACCAGAGAAATGAAACTCTTGGGGTCTTATATTACCCCCCTTTTAGTGCAATGCAGTTAAAAAAAATAGAAAGCTGATTTCTGTATGATTCAAGTACAAATTTATCAGGGACAAACTGCTCCAGGCATCACAGTCTGTCCACTGGACCTGTTCTTCAGGAACTGGCTGTGTTTAAACTTCCTTCCCTGCCACCTGGCTCTAAAAGGCCTGCTCACTATTTCTGCCTCCCTGCATGAGTTACCACTGAAAACCATATTTAATACACATCCTTGCAGTCCAGCTTCTCACTGGTCGCATGGTGATGCTGCTGGCATTGAGTGCTTCGGAGAGAGATGGTACCATTTTACCACGTAGGGACCTTCAGGCAAGACTCCCATTTGTAAGGGGGCCACAACGTGATGGCAGGTCTGAGCTAGTCAAGAACAGCTGTGTCTGTACCACAACTGGCTTTTGGGCATGAAGGGGGGGAGGCTGTTTGGTGTTTTTCTGACTCCCCTCCCTGTTCCTCTCAGTTGTGGAATGAAACTGCCCTGCAAAATAAAAGACATGCCAGAAACACGGTTCATTTACAGCAGCGCACGTGCCGTCATGCAGTCTGGAGAAGTAGAGCTCGTACTTCAGAAATTAATGCACTGTTCTTTCTGCCTTTGTCTAGTTTTGCATATCACAGTTACATATGAAATCAGGTGCAGTAATTACTGAGCTGTGGTTGCAGAGAGTTATTAACTTGCAGTACAAATTAAGACTGCTCTGCTGTTGAGTGGGCTTTGTCCTTACAAAGGGCCAGGACTCCATGGCTAACTGCAGAGGCCAGGCTAGGCAATCTGCGAGGTGAGATTCTTCCCCAAAGAGCTTGGCCAAAATCAGGTCACAAGTCAAGGCATTCTAGCTTCTCAAGCAAATTAGCTCCCTTCCAGTCTCTTTTGCTACTGATGCAGGTCAGGATTAAAAAAAAAAAAAAAAAAACCATCACTATTAGAAAAAGCACTCACAGCTTCTGGGGGTTACTGGGCTACAGAGGAACCCCAGCAAGACCAAGTTTTAGGAATCAGGCCAGCTGCAGCTATCACAACGAAAACCTGCACTTCTGGAAGCACTGCAAGGCTGTCAAGTTTTGACTTGGGATCAAAAATCTAATTGTAGAGATCATGTCACCAAGGTAGTGTTTGCACTAACCTCAGTGACTCTGGATCAGACTAGCTAGGACTATTAGGGCACTTCTGCCTTTTGCTAGCAGGAAACAGATTTGAAATCAAACCTGAAGCACTGGTCTGCACCATCCTGTAGACCAAAGTGATTTAAAGGCAATAAAACCACTGTTCTAAAACTTAAGTCAACTCTTTTCTAAAATTTTTCTCTTTCAGTAAGTAGGGCTTCCATACTGGGGCCAAAAATAGCTGGCCAGTCCTGATCTTGTTTTCCCATCAACATGGTCACGTCCCTCAGAGCCTGGAACGCAGATTCAGTTTCACACCAGCAACTGGGCTAAGTAAGACTTTTTCCCATCGGAGAATACTAGCTGCATCAAACAATTGATGGAATAATTAGGGTATTACCAAAGTGCTGTCAAGTATGGACTTAAAGAACAACCCAAAAACAGACACAAAATTATTACTCCTCAATGAATCAAAAGATTAAAAAAAAAAAAAAACAATAATTAAAATAAAGATCCTAGGACTTGACATAAGCAGCACAATTGGGGAAACACCCCCAGCAGGTGGGTCTTCCACAGTCAATGTCTAACCTGGAAAGGAAATACAATACGATCACCAGCACTCACACAACCTGGGTTTACAGTCGAGGGTGAACTGCACTCAGTCTCCCCGGTCAGGTTATTCCTCTAGGAGGCACTAGGTTAATTACAAAAATAAAAAAAATACAGCTGCATAACTGCATAGTGGTCATCTCTGAGCACTCCTCTAGGAGTTAGCTGTAACTGTTCACATAGGCACAGGGAAGGGTAGTGTCAGGGACAGACTGCAAAATCCTCAGAGCAGGATATGCATGGTCATATGGTCACAGAGGCTACTGGAGAGTTAATGTTGGTGACAGTCAGGTGCTGGTTATTGTCAGTGGTGCACTTGGGGAAGTCATCTGTCTTACAGAGGATCTTGGAAATGATCTTGCGGAAGGTGTAGCGGAAGTCCCTGATCCTGTAGGCATAGATGATGGGATTGATGACAGAGTTGGCATGGGAGAGGATGATGGCCATATACATTACCCACTCAGGCTTGGATTTGGAAAACTCCTCATGGAAGTGAGTGATGCAGTTCAAGATATGCAGGGGCAGCCAACAGAAGGCAAAAAGTCCTACAATGATGGCCAGAGACTTGGCTGCGTGGACCTCCTTCTGCAGTGTGGTCCTGGAGTTGCCCATCAGTTCAATCTGATGCAACTGTTTGCAGGCGACCATGAATATCTTAATGTAGATTCCCAGCATGATAATGAGCGGAAGCAGCACGCAGCCGAAGAAGTTGAAATACACCATGTAGCTCATCGTTACCACATTCTCAAAGAGGCATGAGATGAAGCAGCCATGGTGCTCTGTCCCGGTGTCAGCCCCTGTCTCGTTGGTGGCGTTGGGACAACCGCTCATGGCTTTATTCCAGCCCATAAGCGGAGTCAGTCCAATTCCAAAGGACAGGAGCCACAGCACAGCGATGAGTCCTCTTGCCCGCTTGCCAGTCACCAGACTATTATACCTACAGCATCAAGAACAAAACCAAGATAGAGCCATTATATAAATGAGTGCTCGTGACTTCCCTGCAGTTAAAATCATCAGCATTTTGGCTAATGCCACAAAAGCCCCACCCACACCCACGCGGGAACCTCACCTCTGTGATCACCGGAGGGGTAAAAAAATCTCACCTGTGCTCTACGCCTACGCAAAGTGATTTGGGGAGGTGATTCACTTACTATTCCTGAGAGGTGCCAAGCACCGCCCCTGCCCGCGAACATCCTTCAATAGGAGGTGAGGACTTGGAGTCTTAAAAAAGGCTTTATCATTGCATGAGCCTAAACCACCAACTACAAGGAGGGCAAGAACAGGGGGAAGGCTCGCTCTGTAACCACCAACTTACTCTCTTGCTCTAAGCGTCCATTACTGGGCACGCCAGGGCATGTTGCTGGGCTACATGAACTTCTGGGCTGACTTATTACAGCTGAGACAACGCTGGCTCTCAATTCTACACTGTAATGGGTAGCTGAAGACTTAACCAGCATCACCACACACTTACAGCCTTTATACCACAGCCAACTTGCTTCAACTCAGGCTGCTTTTATGCCTGCAGCAATGCTGGCTTTCACTGGAGATTGCAGCAGTCCCGTAATGTGATGTCCCTTCCCATGCTACCTCATACACTAAGTTGGGAAGTACACATGTGTGTGGAAACGAGGGATCTACCAGTTTCCCAAACAGTGCAACTGCTGGTTTACACATGCCAGACTGCAGCCCACGCGAGCTTGTTGTGGCTGGATAACAAATACCCTGAAAGACTTCTCTGAGCCAGCATCTGAAAGCAACTGCTAATGATGGATTGCTTAGGAGAGTTACAAGTTAGGGTTTGTGTCTCCATTCAGAGTCTCGCATCCAGGCGTGGAGCTGGGAGCCAGGGACACTGGGCTCTTCTCCCTGCATTTGACGTCCCTTCTTTATGCATCCTCCATCAACAGTGCTGATGCGGGCAGCTTCGCTTAGCTCCCAGGGCTGCTGTCGGCCTCCACTGCTCGTGTACGTGACGTGCCAATTCTGTAGGGGACGCACCATCGAGATGTCCTGAAGCCACACACAGACTCGGACCTGCAGCTGCTGAAGCCGTCAGTGGGGTTAGCAGCCGTGTGTGGCTGCTGCTGTCAAACGATGCTTGTGCTCTGCTGACCCACCATAACCAGTTGTAAAGATCCAGATTTTTAAGCAAATGCCTTCCTTGGGCTCCTGCTGCTCTCACATGCGTTACAAAGAAGCTCCACAATGGCCCAGGGACAAGGTGATGCAGTGCTGAGGGGTGCAGAGCCATGCGCTGCCCCACACCTTTCCTAACCCCACAGACTGGGTACCTTCATGGCCAAGAAAACAAAGGTTGTGGCTGATCCTCAGAGACCCAAACGGGGCTGGAACCTAAAGCAGCAAAAAAAGTCAAGCTGGTTTGGGTGCAACAAGAACAGATGCCAACATCAAAGCATGAGTCGGATTGCTTTTTGGAGATACAAAGAACCAGCGACTGCCAGAAAGACAACATGAGAAACTCATTACTGTCCTCTCCACAGCCAGTTAGCATCTGCTGGCTGACACACGTCCCCCTCCTTCCCACACCCTTCTCTCAGTGCTTGTTTACTCTGGCTTGGCTACCCTGCTCCTCCTTTCCTAAGAGCGTTTGTTCTGATTTTCTTCCGGCCCGTGAGGCAGGGGAGGGTTTTATTCCCACAGAACTGCAGCTGTGCCTGTGAATCACACTGCGGTCGCCTCCGTGCGAGCCGTGTGTCCCTCTCCTCCTGCAAGCTACAAAGACAGGAGGGTAGGTGGGGGGGTCTGCCAGCACGAACTGGGTGGCAAAGAAGGGCTGGGGGGAGCCCTCGGCTCCTTCCGCGCGGCCGCTGCAAGCGGGGCTCACTTTGGGTACGGCTGGGGCTGGCCGAGAGGATGCGGGAGCAGCAGCCACATTTAGGTGATGCTGAACTGTGAACACACTCCACGGGGTAGATGTTTAAAGGGCAGGTCCAGCCGCTGAGGGGTTTCTCTTGGACTTTTCTCTCATTATTATTAAGTCTCGCTGCTTCAGAAAATGCAAAGTTGTCAGAGAGTCGTCACTGAGGCCAAGCCCATTGCTTTCAAAACCCTGTGTTAAGTGCCTGTTTTCAGCAGCCAGAGCTGGTCTGGGGTTGTGGGGCCTGAAAACTTTAAGATTTGATTCGGAGCAAGTTCCCAGAAATCCGATCTCTTGGCAAAGTCTGCGTCTCGAGCTATGACGTTGGCCAAGCTTAGTCAGTTCTGCAGGAGCACCAAGAGCTGCTGCTGACCTACAGCTCTGCACGTGGGAAGAAAAAAAACGTGGCTCCTTGGCTATTCACGCTTAGTTGATCACTTCAGTTGCTTCTCTGCTGTCTCAGTCATGTCACAGGCCAAAAACCATTGTAGTGAGACTGGAAAATGCAAAAGGGACCATTGTTCAGATAGAGAAACTGAAGGAGTCCAGAGTTTTGTGTGTCTGAAGCAGGCTGTGCACAGGAACACAAGGAAAAGCCACCGCGGCTCAGTGTACCGTGCTCAGGCCGGTGTCCACTGCGCCACTCCAGGCTGGTGACATTCGATGCTGCCTCTTGCTGAAAACATATGACCCCAAATAAAGCTTCTTCCATCTGCTCTTCTCCTGAACTCTTCTGCAAAGATAAGCTCAGCTTGAAGGTTTACAAAACCAGTTAAGTAGTCACTTCGTTTTCCAGTGGCTGTACTGGTGGCATGTTTATTTTAGCGTTGCTCGCTCTTCCCCGGCGCACACAGCAGAGCTGCAGCCAGGATCACATTTAAGCGGGGGCCCCTTCTGCGAGAAGGAGGAGATGGAAAAACGTGCTGCGCTCYGGGTCTGCAAGAGCCAGAGCTGAGCAATGGAGAGGGCTGCAGGCCTGTCAGGCAGGGGATAGTCATTCACAGTGAACAACGCACTCCTTAGATTAGCTCTTTATTTTTGCAGGGATGCATTGCAAATTCCTCCCAACATCTCTCCATTCAGTGGATTGATCCCAGGTAATGATGATGGTCGCTGCTGTGACTACAGAGAAAGGTCACAGCTGGTCGCTGAGCTACCAGCCAGAAGAGGCCAAGGTGAAATTGGGGATAGTTCGATGCTCTAAAATTGTTCACTAATTACCTTGTTATTACCTTAATACACTTATTTGGTGGGATGCTACCTTAAGTTAACGGACCTTAAGTTAACGGAAGTTCGGACCTTAAGTTAATGGAAGTTAAGCACATGCTTAAAAATAAAGAAGTGCATGACTATTACCAGATCAAGGCACGAAGAGTCTCATTAGTAAGCCGCTGCACACAACTGCAACCCCCGTCATAAACCGCCATCAAGAAAAGCAGGCACAGACTGTGAGACAACTGAGATTCAACTTTTTTCCTAAGCTCTATAAAACATGATCAGACAGTGAGGAACCAGCAGATTTTCACAGCTCTGAATGCTCCAGCAAACCCCTCCTTCGTTCTCTTTTAGGCTTAATATTATTAGGTAAAAAACTATTAAAGTAAATTTACTCACCTAAGTCTGCTCAATTAATGTATAACAAATATTGAATCTCCTCTATGTTTCTGCCCAGAGGCAGCAAATACAGCTTTAATGTAAATAACAGCTGAATACTTTTAAATGATTTATTGAGATTAAATAACCTGGCAATGCATTAGTTCCCTTTACACCGCCAGGCAAAGTCTCTTTACTGGCGTAATCATCATCAAGCAGCTAATTATCCCAGCTCCCACCCAGTGGACATGCTGCAGAAGCCCTGATGCCATCCCCACTGTGCTGCCATCATCAAGCRATTCAGGTTTCTATTCTTCTGACATACAGAACTATACGTTTGCCACCACTATCACAGTCACACAGCCYGGGTTGCGGTAGGTCAAATACTTTAAGGAAAGTTCAGCTGCTTTTACAACATGGCTCTGACCCACCGGTGTTATCGTATACGAGTGCCAGGCCGCTGGGTCTGTACCTGCTGTGCCGTCACCAAAACGGGCCAGCGGCAGAGGCTTCAGCCAGGGCACAACACAGCTCTGCCCAGCCACYGTGCCGTGGAGTGAGCAACCGCTCTGCTGCTGAGGCTGGAGGAGATGTCCCCTGAGCTGGCCCATGGACTGGAGATGGTCTCCTTCACCCAGCACACATCGCTGTCACCTGTGACCCCTCCACTTCAGTGATGGCTCAGCGAGGTCCACAGCTTTTCGGGAAGAGCATCATGGCAACCACCAAAATGACCAAGTTGTCCATTAGCTCAGGGTGCAGGAAGGCTCTCTGCAGTCTCCAGGCACTGTGCCTCTGGTTGGTAGGATGGTCAGGGTGGGGTTTTTTTCCAACAGATCTCATTGCATTTCTACTGGTATTTACTAGAGCTGGATACCAGCCAAGACACCCAGGCAGGCATTGCTAAGCACAGCTGGAGCAGAGCAGGACGCCTTGCCAGCCTGCAGCCAGCCCAGCCTCTCCCATACCTGGCATCTCCCCACCAACCCCTGCAGTGACCCGCGGAGATCACCCAAGCAGAGGCACTGCTGCCCCTGAGCTCCCATCAAACGAGGAGCGTACAGCAGCAGCCAAGGCTTAATTAAGCATTTGGGGCGATTAGACTTGGGGCAGAAAACAGCAACAGCCTGGAGGAAATAGTCTAGTAGGGGACTATTATTCCCACATTATGTATCCTCAGAGAGCAGGAATGGGGGAGAATCCCCCGCCATCCCTGAGCAGCCCGGAAGGATGAACAGGTCAAAACGTGGTGCCACACACCTGCTCTGCTGGTGCTTGGTGGAGTCTGGCGGTGGCCCTGACCATGATGCTGGCCTGAGCCCTGGCTGATAAATTACTGAGTAAATAAACCCGAGGTTAGCAAAGAGCAGAGCCAATAGCAAATAGGTTGTTTTACTGAATATTTGAGATGTGTTGCTGAACAAAGGGGTGATCTGCAAGCTGAGGAACTGCGTCAGCACTTGCCGCCATGTGCTCCTCAGCGCTGTGGTGCAGGGTCTGCTGTGCTGGGCAGTGTTCGACCACGCAGCCCTTGCCCTGCCCAGGGGCAGGCAGGCAGGAGGACCCTTTGACTGTCACCTGCAGAGTGGCACAACCCCCTTACATTTGTTCACCATGGCAGCCCTGTTCCCAAAGTCCTTCCCTACCTCCCTGCTACTGGGCCACTGTTGGAGACACAAAAACGATGAGCTCCATCACCTCTGCCGTGGTCTGAAGACCTGCAGCTGGTACCTGGCAAATACACTGTGGGTCCTGGCTCTTCAGACGTCTGCAATAGGATGTCCACCTGCCCAGGCATCAGCGCTGTCCGCCATCCTCTCTGGGTGCCTGAGTAAAATCCCTGAGGCTGGCTGAGATGCAGCTTCCAGCAACAAAAAGATGTTACGAGAAATCCAGCCCCCCTCGGTCAGGCTTCGTCTCGCCAGCAGCCCTCAAAAGGCTGCAGGGCTGCCAGGCTGTGCTTGTGAACGCTGCGCACGGACACCGGGTGTTTAAAAGCTTCTCTTGTGTATGTAACACAACGCTGAAGTTGCAGCATTAACTTTTCCATCAGGAAAATTTTCTCTCGTGACGGAGCCTTCCAGGCTTGCTTAGTCCAAGCATTTGAACAGGGACGTGTCTGCCTTTTGCAACCTTAACTGGGAAGAGCCAGGACTGTCCCAACCCTTGTCCTGGCATCTTCGGAGTCTCTGGGATGGTGTAGGGGAGTGCTTTGAATCAGGCAAGGCATAGCTCTAAACCTGCACACGTTGTGTGGTCAACCTCAGTCTATACCGACCCCACACAGACGTGTGTCCCTCAGCAGAGCCGCAGCTCAGCAGCAGCGAGACCCAAGTCCCTGCACCCCAGCCTGATGGGCGGGTGCTGCGCCGCTCTGCTCACGGAGTTTGGGCCAGTTCTCCCAAACCCCAGCGCAAGATCAGCCTTCGATGAGCAATTTCAGTGCTTAAACTCGATACTCACAGGTATCTTGTGCTGAGGCCACGTTCGATGGGATCAGTGGGGAGACACAGGCGTGGTGGCTGTGCAAGGGATGCTGCAGCCAGCTTGGGTCCTCTCTGCACTCCCGGTGCCCAGAGCTGTGGAGGGAGCGCTGGGGGCTGGTGCTCCCCCCAGCTCTCCCTGCTTCCCTCCCCGTTCTGCCCCATGCCCGGGCTGCCGGATGCAGGGAGGTGAGCAGATGGAGAATTTGCAGAACTTGGGCTATGCAGGTGCTCTGATACAAACAAGCAGTGATAATTTATATGTTTCTATTTTAAGTGTGAAGGAAAATACACAGACACCTCCATTCACAAGGGGAGAGAGCAGTTTGGCTGCCAAGCATTGTATCCTTGTCATCTACTTGCAGCTGTACTTTGCATCTTGCTCTTTTTTTTTTTTTTTGGAGCTATAACAACATGAAATAAGCACCATGGCTGCTCCATACACAGCCATGGAATGGAGATCACATACCAGCTGAAATATCCTGGCAGAACATTTTAAATGAATCATAAATTGCACCTTAGAGGCGGGGGGGGGGGGGGTGGGAGAAAAAAAGAAAAAGCTGTGCTTTTTAACCAGGAAGGAGTTGGCAGTGAGAGTGAGAAATCTGATTAGTGCTTACGGTATCAGCCGAGGAAGCAGGACATCTGTGTCTGTCCATGTCCAGTTGTAGACAAATCACTTCCGCCCGCATCTGTCCCTATTGTGCGCAGGGGACGGCAGCAGCGTCCCCCGCTCGCACTCCCGGCCTTCCGCTGGACGGGTTACTGCAAACAYGCCAGCACCCACAGCTCAGGTGAGCGCACAGGGGTTATTTGGAGGGGCAGGAGGCATCGCTCAGCACCCTCCATTTCTGGCTGCCTGGAGCACCGCTCCCACTGCCTGGTGCTTTCATGGGAAACCTGAGCGCCTGCAGCAGCTCAGCCCCTGGGCACCCCCCCTCCAGGGGATGGAGATGGCCCTGAACGCTGCCTCACGGCCATCCTTAACCTGTCAGAAAAAGCTGAATGGAAAGAAGTGAGCGCTCGCAGGGTGACAGCCCTCCCCTGCTCCCGCTGCCAGGAGCCCGCACCCACCGGGGAGCACCTCACGCTGCGCGGGTGTCCCCGCTGTTGTGCAACCCTGCGTAGTGACATGTCAGKGAGAACACCCAGCCCTCGCAACACAGAGCCTGGCTGCGGGCTGCTGTTCAAGCCTGGTCTTCAAAAGGGAGACCGGTATGTGGGTGCTGCTCTGAGCTTTGAGCCTGGATGCTCRGGGAAGCCAGCCTTGCCTTGGCTCCCATCCTCACAGAGGGAGGAGGAACAACGGGCTGCTCGCCTGCCGGCGCTGTTAGGTTTCCATTCCTGCTTGAGGCAGCTAACCAGCAAGGCCACAGGTTGCAATGCTTCATTTTTAGATTTGGAGGATCACTAAAAGGCATTTAAAGACTGGAAGGCTTTAACTTTCTCCAGGGCTTGCTTTGCTCATGTGATATGGCATTTTCAGCCTTAGTCTGAAATAACAGCTAGATCCTTTTGAACTAATAAGAGAAGACGACAAGCCCAGTGTGTGATCAGAGGCTGTCAGGGGCTGGGGCTGCTCCAGACCTGCCGTACTGCGTGTTTGCTCCCTAGGAAGCAATTCCTCCTGGGAGCAGAGTCACAGAGAAGCAGACGGATGTGAGGCAGAGAGAGGCACAAACAGCAGCACAGAGACCAGGATGAAGCGGTTCTGGCTGAAGATGAGCCCTGGGGTGGACATTGCCCATCTGCTGCTCCCAGAGAAAAGCAGGGATGGGGGGAATGTCTGCCAGTCAGAAGCAAATCTGTTTGCAGCCCCAAGTTAACTGCTCCCCAGTTATGAAGACTCCAAATTACTCTTCCTAGGACAAAATGGACAAAACCCACTTGTGCTTCACACGCAGCCATGGAGATGCCTCTTGGGATGAGCTGGGGGGATGGAGGGGAGCGTTCCCTACCCCTGGGTACCCGTTTGGGCCGACATGCCCCAGCCTACCCCATACAGGCTACAGCCACGCCAGGTCCTGCAGCCTGTGAGCTTGGACTATTGAGTGCCTACAGGTTTAAAACCCTCTCAGCAAGATATCCATACCCATGTGCTTATCCCTCCTGCAAACTCCTCCTTCCCTGGGGTGGAGGCAGAGCAGCTGGAAGAGTGAAGGCTACCCTCTACAGCCCCCAGCTCCCACCTCACCCCAGTTTATCCCCGCACACCCCTCCATGGGCTGGCAACCTCAGCCCTGCCACTGCCAGCACAGCCCCGGCTCAGGGCAGGGGAACGGCTGAAGGGCATCAGGTTTGCAGGACCAGGAATGTGGGAAGGAGAAATGCAGGAGAGCAGTTTTGGCCCAAAGCACCCTGTAAACATCACGCATTTGGGTAATCTGGAGGATTAAGAAGGAGTAAGATGGGAAACTGCAGCTCGGGCTGCTGTGGGGTGGGGAGCGGTGGGAGGGGGCTGCAGAGCTGTGCCCTTGTTGGACACCAACAGCAGCTGTGATGGGGATGTGTGAATATTTTTCTCACATACACGCTTTCACAGCAGCCCGCAGCCAGGCAGGAATTTGCATTCGCTACCCTGGTTTCTGTCTGTAGAAGCCGTCCCCAGCCAGCTCTCACCTCTGACGGGGTGAGAAAGGGTGACTGAAAACTGAACTAAGATACAGGGGGTACGAGCCAGGTGCAGGGCAAGCTGTGGGCTCCCTACCCACACTGGGCAACCCCACACTCCTGTGAACATGCCTGGTGCTGGGGGACTGCTAGAGGTGCGCAGAGCCCCCGGGGCACAGGAAGGAAGTGAGCTCAGCGCTCCGCACGCCGGCTCTCACGCTCCAACAACCAGCGACATCAAAACATAAGCAGCCGCCTCAAGACACCCATGTGCAGGCAGGAGGGTGCGATACCTGCCCACCCTTCATGCTCTGAAGGGTGTTTCTGAGTCCCGGAGCACAAAACCTTTGTTCTCCCTACCCGAGACCGCAGGGCTGAGGACCCTTACAAGCCTGCAGCCCTCCAGCGCTCTTCCTCGGGCACCACCCTCCCTCCAGGGCTCTGAAGCCCCATGTTATCTGCCTGAGGGTGCCTGGGGCTGAGAATTTTTGTCATTCCAAACCTCCCAGAGCGGTCAGACCTCAGATGTGCAGCACYGGGGCAGCTGAGTTAAAGGCTGGTAGAGGTGAGATAGGAACTATGATTCACAGCGAGCTGTTTGGGTGTGATCCTGTATATAGAGTAGTGGTGCAACTGCTACCCCTCCCACACACCCAGTGCCCTGCTCACTCAGATAACAGATAAGGGTGGGGAGATGGCAGATCTCTGCTGGATCACCCTTTCTGTAATGAAACGGGTGCTAAAGCCCTTCCCAAAGGCCCCAAACTGCTGGCCTCTCCATCTGCCAGCCCCGGGCAAGTTRCTACTCCCTGCAGAGCCCTGACCAACCTTCCCAAGCGCTGTTGGACCTTGCGTGGTCAGCGCTGAGCCCAGCACCGCTCACCCACCCGCGCCCTGTTCCAGCGTGCTCCGGCAGCTCGGGGAGCCCGTCCTGTCCTCGCCTCCCTGCCCAGGCGCAGCCGGCTTCAAACCAGCTGGCGACGCAGCATCCAGCCCCCCCGCGTGCCAGCTACGCCATTGCAGCACGACGGGCAAATCTCATGGAAGAGACCAACAGGTCTGAGCACAGGAGAGGGAGGATGTGGCCAACAGCCGCCCCTGTAGCACCGACCTCCCGGGGAGCCTGGTACTGGGGTTTGGGAGGGAGGGAGGAGGCGAGCGCCAGGGTGCGGGGTGATGGGTGCTGATGCGCAGTGCATCACGAAGGGGGTACAGACAGAGCCCTAGCCACGGTGGCATTAGTCCACCTGCACAGCAGCTCCTGCAGGGACTGTGCTCTGTCCCTCATCCCCGGCGGGTCCAGCAGCTCTGGTCACGGTGCTCAGTGACCACCCGCTTTCCCAGTGCCACGCCGGTGCCCACATGGTACCAAAGGGTGAGTGTAAGGGCACGGACACACACCCACGGATGTACTCACAGGTTATTTGTGGCTCATGCCCAGGCCTGATGTCATCCATAGGATTAGGAGATAATCCGCTCTTTGGCACGTACAAATTCCCTGAGCCCATCGTCGGACTTTGCAAAGCCGCTAGAGCCAGTGGGGAGGGGAGAGGACTGACACATCTGTAGGCACAGCTGGTGTCACTGATTCCTGGCATCCTGCGGACCAAAGCTGTCTATAACACAGTAACAGGAGCCCCAACACCCCCCAGCAGTGACTGCCCGGCACAGCCAAGGGCCAGGGCAGAACACTCCTAAAAGACTCAGTTTTGAGGTCTGTGCTCATTGCTATGACAAACAGCAAATTCATAAAAACTCCAAGGACAAGCCCAGTAATTAACAAAGCAAGAATTTTTAAGTGCGAAATAAAAGAGTGCACTGTCAAAACATTTTTTTTTAATACACTTTTTGCAGAGAGGTCCAAAGGTCTTACTTCTAGAGTAAAATCTGCTAGATTTTAAAAGTTACTTTTTTTATCTAAAGATTAACGTGTACTTTTAACAGACTGAGCTGACCAAAACTGAAAAAAGCTCCTAAACCCAAAGCTCTGGGTTCTGGCTCAGCCCAGAGATCGATACCGCTCCCTGACATCCCTGCCACCCGCCAGCTTCTGTGGGAGCTGCGTCAGGCCAGAGGTCTCAAAGACAATTCATTCCCTTCCTGTTGGGATTTTTGCTTTTTGAGAGGGAAGTGGCCCCCGAGGTGGGGGAAAAATATAAAGATCTGGGACAGGCATTTTAAGGAAACCAAATCGCTCACAACTAAAAATAGCCGCGATTTCCCCMCTCCGGTTTATGGCCATGAAAGCACATGTGATTATTCCTGAGTTTTTTATTGTGCTTCTGTGTCCAGAGTCGGCTGCATCTGAAGCCCGGAGCGAGCAGCAGCCCTGACAGACCCACGGCTGCAGCACAAACCCTGCCACGTTCTGCCTGAGTCGAGCTCAACTGACACAAACTTCCTTAAAGACATGACAGCTCCATTGCTCAAGCGAACACGCCAGCCCTCCTGCCCGCAGCATCCAGCACGTTTGCCAGGTTTGTTGTACATTAAGTTTATTAAGTGATGGTAACCTTGGCCAGGCACAGCCATCTGATGGACGGGGGAGGCAGAGCATCCACTGCTCTGGAATAACGATGCCTCCCGTGCTGCTCGGGTCTCAGGATCGGGCACTGCGCGTGTGAGCCACACATGAACAGCAGAACACGCCTGGGAGCTCAGATGATGGGCAGTGCAAGGATTTCCCTTCAGAAAGGAAATGAAGCAAGGGCAGAAGAAGAAGAGCAGCTGCAATTCTGTGTCGTCGATGGCACACAGAAAATGGTAGGTGAAGACCAAGGCTCTGAAGAGGATTTTCTCTCCTCCCCAGTGGCTCCAGCCCTCCCACCTGCCATGAATACCCACCAGTTTGCTTTGCTGAGGAACAAGCTTGGAGTTGAGAGGAATCCAGGAATCCAAAACAATTCTTTGCTGGAGAACAGGGAACCCCCTCCCCTGCAGAGCAGGGCGCAGCGAGAGCAGGCAGCCGTAAAGCATCAGCCAACCCACCTCATGAAAGGACACTGCACAGCTAAAAGGATCAGATGAGAGCAACCCAAATGGAATTTGTCCCCAGGAGGAGAGCAGAAACGAGCTGGACTGTTGCCTTCRTCATGTCAAAGATAAGAGGGGCAGCAGCTCATGTGGGAGCCTGGCAGCACCAGAAGCAGAGCAGTGCAACACCATCAACAGCTCGTGATCCAAGCGTGGATGCTCTGGTTGCAGGGGGGGCAGCGAGGGCTCAGCAAGGTGCAGAAAGGGAGAGGGCACGGTCATGGTTACCCTGTTGCAGTTCATGGCAAAGCTGCCCGGGAACATCAGTCCTGCACTTCTGCTAGGGATAAAATTGAAGACAGGAGAGAACTAAATCCAGAGAGGAAGAACAAGTACCACATCAGCTCAARTCGCAGGGAGCTGGGGCTAATCTTCCCTCCGCAGGTCTCAGCTGGGGCGTTTGCCAGGTAGGCAGCAGCAGTACAACGTTCACTGTCCTGCAGGAGATCACCAGCAGGACAAGGACACACATAGCGTGATATTGTACAGCGTTTCATTCTCCTTTTGCTCTCTAAATACAGATACTCTTCTCCCTCTCTAATTCCTGACACGTTTGTTCCAGGCATCTATCCGTACCTACAATTATTAGCCATGCCAAAGGATTTTGGTTAATGCAAATAAAAGGGAAAGATTTTATTCCACCTACAAATCTTCTTTGGCTCGCAGCTATGGGACTGTGGGGTGAAATCCAGCCCTGGAGAAAGCCAGAGAGCGAAAGCCTAGCA
The DNA here is from genome assembly GCA_035582835.1 of Phoebastria nigripes. Lineage (NCBI taxonomy): Eukaryota > Metazoa > Chordata > Aves > Procellariiformes > Diomedeidae > Phoebastria > Phoebastria nigripes. The sequence continues at coordinate 854,936 of JAYKAV010002768.1, forward strand.
CCGCTCTTGTGCCAAACACTCTGCAGGATGGATTTACTGCTGCTGAAAGATGCTCAATTGCCTGGCTTTGATATTCTGCTTGGAGGAAGCGCTGCAGGGGAGCGAGCTTTTTTTTCGGGGGGGGGGGGGGGGGGGTGTCAGCTTGGCAGATGAGAGCAGGGATGATGCCGCATACCTGGGGCAGCACAGGGACGGGCACACGCAGGCAGCAGYGCTGCCTGGTTGGAAGCACTGGGGTGCAGGAGGGGTGCGGGAGGCAAGGCAGGGTCAGAGCATGTCTGAAGACAAGAAGCTGGGTCCTGGCACGCCGGCCAGGGGAGAAGGGACCCGGGAAAGGGCTCAGAGCTGCAGCTGCACGAAGTGGGCAGCATGGGCAGGGGCTCCTCTACAAASAGTAAATTTGTCAAAAACAAACAAACAAGAGTTTCAAGGGACAGAAAGAATTCATGGCTTCAGGTCAAATTCAGCAAATATTTTTAGCCAGAAGAGGGAGGGTTCTAAAACACCATTTTAAAATGTTACAAGATTTTTGTTCTGCAGTCATCTAGATGAGAATTTGTTAGTGCCTCTCCAGCAAGGATGCCTCCATCTCAAAAAGCAGCACAGCAACATCGGAAGGGTTAAGCAGCTCAGACAAAAATCTGCCAGGTTGGTCAGGATCACTTTGTTTCACTGAAACCTCCCAACATTGCTGTTTCAGTTTGACTGAAACAATTTTCCTTTTCCCCATGGGATTTTTTTGGTTCAGCCACAGAACTGAAAAATCCATTATTAGCCTGGCTGTAATGCAAACGTCTCCTGCGCACCCCCAGCCTGCAGACCTGCCCAGCCTCTCAGTGTGCTTAAATAGCCCTGAAATGGTATTAAATAATATGGCACACTCAGTTCTCAGTGTCCCTGCAGAGGTTTCCACAGGGAGCTGGTGGATGCGACAGGGACACTTGTCTGCTCTGCAACAGCTGCGTTATTCATTGGAATTGCTAGATAGGGCTGGGTACAAATCGTTTTCTTAAACGTTTAATACTTCATGGCCTGTTATTGGCCTCTGCACCAGTCTCCAGAAAAAGTGTTTTCGTGAGAAAGAAACTTTTCTTAAGGTCGCCATTCCTACAAATCAATGACCAGCTTTCCCCTTTCCGCAGCACAAACCTCCTTCCAGAAACGGTGCATGCATCTACCTAGAGCAGGTGGCTGGACAGGTTCCTCGTCCCTCACTGCCAGCAGCACTGTGGAGCATCTCAGGAATAACGACGCTGATGAGGCAGCTATAACTAAGCCTTGGTTGGAAAACCCTAGTGCGGTAGAGAAGTGTTTTGCCAGTGTAGTTTTATAACCTCTTGTATCCTCTTTCGATGTTGGCTGTGCAAATAAAAACAGCCTTTCAGTACCAGTCCCTAAATCTCCCGTTGCTGAAGCAATGACCTGTCCATTGCCCTGCACGTCTAGCAGCGAGAAACCCCCGTCCTTTTAAAGGGTCACCTCTAAGAGCAATGAAATGGGCCTCAATGCCAAGACCAAATTTAATCCAAACTTCACACTTCAGACCAGCCTAGGATGGGACTCCTTGATCTCCGTTGACAGCTGAAGGGGCTGTATGTGTCCAGCTAGGAAGCGCTCATAGGAATAAAGATGTTTGTGCAAATGGAATAAAAGATTTGGCCTAAGATGGGGTGAAAAAGCAATGTTGGGAAAGGATCCCAAAGCAAGGCAAAACTGCCCTGGGATTTCATCCCACACAGGTGTACAGACTGACCTAATGGAGAGTCGAGCAAACCTGCTAGAGGCCAGGACTGTGAAAAAAAGAGAGTGGAGGAAATACTTGCTATTTTGTCAGTTGGCAAAACCACTTCCCTTCTGCAGACATTGAAACGATCCCCTCAGAGCATTTCTGATCTGCTGCTCTCATCTTGGATTCCAGCAGAGTAGAAACCAATCTTACAAGATTCAACTTCCTCAGCCAAGCGCTGCAAAAAGCAGTTGTGGTACAAAGCAAGAGAGTTATAATTAACAGCCCATGCTTGAACAGCTTGCTTGTGGTAGGTGGTGCGATTAAACTGAAACTTAAAAAATCCGACCTGCTTCCATAGCCGCTGCTGTGTCGCTAGCCCCCATCCCAAGAAATCCCCAAACAAACGAATAGAAAAGGCACCAAAGCATTATCCGGAGCCAACGTGTGTCTCTGAGTCCAGCCGGGTGGCTGGGAAGGTAAGCAGCCAGTGTCAGAGATGCTGGCAGCAACCTGAACTGCTCTGCCCCTGCTCCCTCCTGTACAGACCAGGGCTGCAGCTCAGCTCTCGCTTACTCTACATCCTGTGGAATTTCCATGCTCCGTGCTCCGATGACACACGCAGCCACTCAGCATACGTGCATTTCCACTATCAGTTTTCATCATTTGCCTGATGACTAATTAATATTTGCCCAATGTATAAGAGTTCTCCGATGCAAGGTGCCAGAACAAGGTGAAGGGGGTTTTTTAAGTCGTTTTAGGGTGAATTCATCGCTTGTGCAAGGGACATAGCAGAGACAAGCAGAATCTAGGAAAGCTGCAGCTTACACAGTTCAGCTGAGGTCCCTACACCAAATCTGCCCTGTTTCCCCACAGCCCCCACTTCTGACCAGTCCTGGACTCCCCAGTGGGGCTCCGTCGATGTCTTATTCTCAGGGAGGGACAACAGAGACATGAAGGAGACTGAGTCTAACGGACTCAGGTCATTGGTAATGCAAAGCCGGGGTTTTGGTGCACTTAAGCTTAAGGAAACTGCTGCACCAACTCACTGGTGAAGTACCTGTGAAATATATTCAATACATTTTTCCCCGGTATTTTGCAATATCCCATGATTTAGAAGGAAACCGATCTATGTCTTTGATCCTGCCCTTGGATGAAAGTTTAAACTGTAAAATTCTGAAAACTGAGATACGAATCCTTTCTCCTTCCCTCTTCTCTTTTCACAGCGTATGCACAGAGCTGACACYTGACATTTGCTGATCTATACACACTCATGGTAAGCACTCAGAAGGAAAAGGTACATATACAAGCACAGAAATACTGTTTCAGCATTTGTAGATGCAACAAATGGCGCTTTCAGTCCATTCCTTATATCCTTTTAAAAACCGGAAAACAGCCTACTTAGATCTAGTCCTCACTGAAAATGTGAGGTATGTACAAAGTCATATTAAGATCTATTTAAGATGACTTTCAGCCTTTCTGAAAGTATTGTGTCCTGAGCTCATGAAGAGACAGGAGCTCTTACAGAACAGCCTGCAAAACTACTTCTCTAATAGGTTGGGAAGTAGGAGAAAGAGTGGTTGCTCCTATATTTAATTACCTGGGAGATGCCCAGACACCACAATAATGGGGGCTGTATAAATACCTACATAGATTAGCTACAACTATCCCAAGCACACTGCTACATCACTGCATAGCCCCCCAAGAAGCCACTGACCCTCCCAAGACAAACATCCTCAAGAAACTGAGCTCCAAGGTGTATCTTGAAGTCAGAGGCAGGATACTGAAAACCTGATCCCAGCCCTGCAGCGAGTGCAAAATCTCTGTTATTTTCATCATCACCTGTGAGCAGCAAACCTCTTAGGCAACGCTAGAGACAAGAAGTTCCTGCACGCTAAGACGAGGAAGGTCGCAGTCTGGGCTGTCAGGGAACGCGGCTACCTGCGTCCACTCCAGTCTCTTACCTCAGTGGGATCTTAATAGCCAGGTACCTGTCGATGGCCACCGCCAGCAAGCTGAAAATGGAGCTTTGGGTCAGCACCAGCACGAAGCAGGCGAAGAAGAGGCAGCTGTGAAAATCCACCTGGAATCCGATGCTGATGGTGATGGCGAAAGGGATGGCTAACAAACCCACGGCGATATCAGCCACGGCCAGGGACACCAGGAAATAGTTGGTTGCGTTCTTCAAGGTACTGTTGATGGCCACGGCCCAGCAGACCAGGAYGTTGCCAGCGATCGACAGCACAGCGATGATCAGTTCCAGCACGATATAGGTGGTTTTCATAGTGTCCATGGCGAGAGCCCAGGGCGAGGAGCTAGAACCGTTCATGAGAAAAAGGTACTTTCCACCGGGCGCCCGTCCGCAGGTACCAACAGGCCACGGGGCAGCGCTTCCCGGAGAGAAACACCCATGTCCGGGCTCACCGCCGCCTCCCGCCCGGCCGCCGGCGCGTGGGGGGCCGGAGGGGCGCGGCGAGCCCCGGGCCGCGGCCCCCCGCTGCCCGCACCGCCCGGCCCCCGGGGGGCATCCGCGGCTGCGCTCCCGCGGGGCACCGGTCACCGCCCGCCCGCCGCGGGGCCCGGCCGCTGCGCCCGCCGCGGGGCCATCCGCCGGCACCCCGGGACGGGACGGGACGGGACGGGACGGGACGGGACGGGAGGGCCCCGCCGCCGCTCCGCCCGGGGATGCTCCGCCGCCGCCCGCTCGCCCCGCTCCCCGCGGAAAAGCCGCTGCCGGCCGCGGCGGGGCTATTTCTGCACATGGGGCGAGCGGGGCGGGGAGTGCGCGGCGCAGAGCCGATTGGCCGAGAACCGGCGGGCCCCGGGACGGCACCCCCGCACCGCCCGGCCCCGGCCCCCGCCGCTGCCCCCGGCCGGTGCCGCCGCGGAGCGCGGGTGACCGGACCCGCGCTGTGCCGAGCCGCCGGGCTGGGTGCTCGCCACGGGTGTTTTCGGGGCGATGGGCTGCAGCCCGCCGAGGGCCACTTTGGCAAACGGCGAGTGAAAAGTTCCCCCGAACGTTTCGGCCCACGCTGTTGCCCAGCGCGACCAGGGCTCAGATATTGCTCCAGCCTGTTGGGACACCCCGGGGGTATTGCCACACGGAGAAAAATCCCCACGAGCAGTGCGCGCCGACCAAAAGTAAAAGATTTCACAAAAATCATGACAGCACTCGGGCTGCGGACAGTTAGCACGCAACGTGACATTTCCTGATGTAAGAAAATGGCAAAATACCATGGATTAGCAAACGCTATCACTCACAGGGCTAGAGTGGTTGAGTTTAGGTCTAAGGAGCCTGGAAAAAATTAAAACCTGATGTAATCACCAAAGAAAGGGGTTGTCTGCACCGGTGGATCTTAAAACCAGCAAAGAATATGAAGATAAATATAATTTAATAACTACTTACCTTTTCATCACAGCTGTCATGCTTTATATTGTGTTCACCATCAAAACACAACCAGATCAGAGGTTCAACTTCACACCAGTTTTGTAGCATCCAGCAGTACTAAATAATCCAGGACAGAAACTAGAAAAAAAATCCAAACAATTAAGCAAAATAAGCCTTCCTGTAGCAAACAGAAAGCAAAAAACATTGCCATTGTTTTTTTTTAAACAAAGTTGGAAATGAAATCTTGTGGAAGGGAAAGCTTTCTGGGCATCCAAAGTTAAAGCAGAGCAAAAACACATGGGAAAAATAGGATCGAAATGATTTCTATGGACATGGTGTAAATGGAAACACTCTCACTGACTAGAAATGCTTTGGACCAGACAGATATGAGGGGCAGCTCCTAACTTGTATTGAATGAAGCCATTTTTTTTCAAGGTGGACATCTCAGGAGCAGAACGCTTCGGGATGACTAGGATGCTAAAGGAAAGCCATGTCTGTGGTATATTTAATTCGATGGGGACGTACAGCAAGGTCCCCTTGCTCCTTTTAGACAAAAGGAGCTGCATTTGGGGACCTTGCCCTCCCTCCTAACACCTTTGCGCCTCGTATCCTCCAAGCACTTTGCCGGCACAAAGAAAGGCCCGATTCTCACGATGGCACTAAAGGCAAGCACGGATGCCTGTGGCTCAAACTTTGGTGTCCRCCTGGGACTGCACTGAAAGGAACGACAGAGTTTTGAGGAGAACTCAAGGCTGCCGGTACGCAGCCCCCCCATGTCAGGCTGCTCCATCTTTCTCAGCACTGGCTGGATCCTGAACTTGCCTACACTGGTTTGGTTTATTTATTATTTTGGGATGAGCGTAGCTTCCCTCGTGCAGAGCCTGTTATAATCACATAAATGACGGTAAACTCTCATGGAAAAGCACTTTTTCCCCCAAAGCAATGGATTTACATCAGGGTTTTTACACACATTGTTTTCCTAGTTCTAAAACATGTGCCAACAGAAGCCTTCTGCTGCTTTATAGCACTTCAGTGAAACGAGAATTAACTTTTTGCAGTAGATACATTTTATTAGAAAAGGAACTGCTTTTGTGATCATGGAAGTACTTTTTACGGGCTGAGCCAAGGGAAATTGTGGTTTATCAAGTCAGACATGGACAGAGAAACCATTATTTCAGATTCTGATGAATAGGTTGTTCTAAACAAGGTGTCGCTGTGAGACAGGTAGTGAGGCACTATGAATATTATGGATTTTGCATTACATGGAGATTCATGGCTCTCTAAAGCAGTGAAGCCTTTGCCAAGGTCTAGTGGTTTATTCTGGCGTTAACTGATGCAACTGAACTTATTCCGAATGCAACTTAGCTGCAAATGGAGCCAAGGACAAGCATGCTCAGCTCTGCTGTACCAAACGTGGTTAAATCCTGCTGGCAGTAGGATGAGCCCATTCCCAGCCAGAGATACAGACCCTGCCCTCCAGCTGCATTCTTCGAGCCCTGTTTTAAAATATATGGCATTGTACGCCCTACCATTAAACACTGACCAAATGTGCTGGCCTTGTAAAGTAATCATCTGAGCAGGCATTGTGAAACGCTGCAGTTCTTGGGGCTCTGAAGATGATGAATCCGCAGGTGATAATGTGCATATTTATATACTAGAGTCTGTAAAGGAGCAAGGAAGTCACACAATTAGCAAGGTAAATATAGCCCAAAGCTTACAGCTTGTGGAATCCATTCAAGAACCGGAGCATAATAGTAACATGGCAACAGGTCACTGGAGCACCGTTGGATGCTAAGATGTCAGAGACAAATGAATCACCATTACTATTATTTTCCTGGATTCTATTTTACTCTAGGGATTTGCCTCTCAACGCTCATGTAGGAAACAACACCAGCCCCAATCTGCTTCTTTCAAGTGTTAAGAACTAATCTGGCTCTTTTGTTCAGAGGGAAACATTTAAGCAGATCCCACGTTATGAATGGCGATGCAGTGGGAGACAGGACCAGCGCCCTGGCGTGGCCATAGCCCGTGTCTCTGTGGTTTGGCAGAAGCCCACCAACCTCGTACGTGCTGTTCCTTCTGTCGCTGCAGTCCCCGGGGGAGCAGAGCTGCCGCTTTGGAGGCCGTGCGTTTCCTGCAGCCCTCTGTGATCTCTTTTGTGTGAAGCCTCTGCACAGTCTCGGGCTTCAGTGAGGACTTCCCCAGCAATCTCTATCTTGACACCTTCAGTACTCTTGGCCCAGCCACAAAGAACTGGTGAGGAGCCCCACTAACACACATTTCTCCATACACACCAGACAAGGGGCCCAGACAGCCCGCAGGGGTAAGTCTATAAACACAAAGAAAAGCTCCTGAGTCCGTGACAGCTGAGATGTTCTTGCTGGTCCTGCAGTCAGGTTTGCCATCTCAGTCGCTAAGCACACGTTAAACAGAGGAGTAACAAGCACCAAAGTGGGAGCGCCTCTGCTTCAAAGGGTCACCGACATCTTCTGGATATCAAAAACAGGAAAAAAAAAAAAAAAGATGGATGCCAGACAAAAAGTTCATCTGTCTTGCTGCTACAGGCACATCCGTCATATTGACTTCGGCAACCCTTCATCGGCCTGCGAGAGCTGCGGTATTGAGTAGAACTGGCTCTTGGGTGGTAGAGGGCATTAGCCCTGCACCTCGTGGCTTCGCAGGCAAAGCAGCTGCTAGCCAGCCCCTTCTGCAAAGAGGCAGCTCCATCCCACAACTGCCCATAGAGAGGGGAGACTGGGAAATAAGGAGGAGAGATAGGGGCAGTCCCCAGGGCTTTCTGTACAAGCCCTGTTTCGGAGCATAGGCCATGGCACAGTCCCATGCCATGGCATGTGTCCTATGGCCATGGGGGCTCAGAGGTTCTCTCTTCCTCCAGACCTTGCCAGTACGCCTCAGTACAAGGYTCCACACGCATGTCTCCCCAGGAGGCACTTGCATTTCTAACCTCTTTTCACTACTTGTCTCCTCCGCAAGGACCATCGGMGAAGGGAATGGCTAGTGACAGTGGCGATGGGGTAGGGATTTGCAAGGTGGACATGAGGACCTGGACTAAGAACCAGCTTATGTCCGTCATGTGGCTGTGTCTGACTGCCAGGGCAACAGACCTCAGCCACAACTTGCTAAATAGGAACCATCAGCCTAGCCGAACTAGCGCTGCCTTGTGAACCGAATCCCCATTACCACTCAAGTCTTCACTAGTACTTCTGAGTTGTTTTGTAGGACAAGACATAGCTTGTCCTGAACCTGACTCCAAGAAAGGACTCCCAAGACACAATATAACCTGTAAACCATGCAGCAGGTACAAAAGCCCTCTTCAAAGTGGTACTGCCAATGACGGGCTGAACTGCACGCAGTCTACGCAAGCTAGGTGAAGGGAACAGGGTTTTTGAGGCTAACTTGGTATGCAGGCAGGTGAAACAAGTACTCAGGTCTGCCTGAATATTTATTGCCTGCATTGCTGTGCTGAGCATTAGCATGTCAAAGATTCCAGAYGAGCTCTGAAGTAAACAATGATGGAGGCGAATGGCCAAAGGTGAGGTTTGCCGCTGTACCGCTGTAGGCGTTTTTCTGGAAGAGACTGGGAAAGGAAAGCAGAGRGTGAAATTCCAGAGAAAACTATTTCCATACTGGAGACTTCAGTAAGTCTGCAAAATCCTTGGAAAACAAAACAGAAAAATTACGGTAAGATCGTAAACTGCAGATCAACAAACTTGGATTTTCCTAGTCCCCAGGGTCATTGCCAGATAATAAATRTATATTATCCTGGAATTTAAAACTGGTGCTTAAATTATCTGCAAGAACTCACCTTGTAACAATGCAGGTGTGTGAATTCTTTRTAAGTTGTGGGTTATATCTTACACCTTTCATTAGAAAACAAAAAAGTCACCACAAGACTGAAAAAATAAACTATAAACAGCGGTGAAATTAAAAAGGAAGGATTTTGGCTGAGMGGAGGCAAGGGTATGAAGATACCGTTTTGAAGAAATTTTTAACTTATCTCTGTGTTTGATTTTATTTACTAACCACCTTCTATGATGAAAAGCCAAGTACCTCTTCCAGCAGTATTTTTAAATGAAAGCTGCAGCTCAAGCCAAGAGTGTATGAAGCCCTACAGTGCTGAGCCCTGGTTGCAGGGTCTCCCCTGCACAGGGCTCCCAGTGGGTACTGGGCCCAGTTGTTTCATTTATGTTGGTGGAGCCGGTACAGCCAATTTCCCCAGAGAAATCAATAGGAAGTGGTGGTGTTGTGTTTCCACGCCAACATCAGTAGTGGAAAGCCCAGGGTGAAGCTGGACAGGCAGTGATGCCGTTTGCAATTCAAACAACCTGCGATTGCTTCATTCAGGCTAGAGCTGCTTCCTGGGCAAAACCTTCACCACTTCATGCCCCTAAGAAAACAAACTTGCTAAGTGCCTGCTCCAGAAGCCTGACTCAGAGCTTCACTCCCAATCAACACTTCCCAGCAACAATAAGGAGAAGTGATTCTGCTCCCTGCCAACACCCCGWCAGTGCAGGGAAACGTGCTCTTATCCCAAGTGTTCAAAGGCATTCCGCTTTTTGCAAAAATGTGACATTTGGAGATACAGATGAATACAATGAGAAGACTTGAATTAGGGCAACGCAACTGCTCTGAATATAGAATTATGCTGAAATTCTAGAGAAAAGCTAGATTTAATTCAAAGCCTTCAGCCCGTTTTCTCTGTGCAAGATGGAACCAAGATTTGTAAATATCTGTTATTACTATTATTACAATTATGTCCAAGTGTCAGAGGACAGCTATAGCATATAGAGAAGCCATGAACCTTTGGTGTCCTAGGTCCCAGCTAGAGCCCTGAAAACCATCCTTGACCTCTAATAGCTAGCCTCCCTTCCCGGGCAGATCCATGCAGGTCACTAAGGGGTTAAGGGCAGCTTAGCTGTGGCAAAGGCAAAACTGCAGAATACACACAAAAAATTCAAATCAGCCAATGCAGCGGAAGGGACCAGCCTTCCTGTCCCACTCTGGCTCCACGCTCAGCTGCCAGCAAATACTGAATTTACACTCAAAACCTGTTTGAACATTATTGCAGCCCCTATTGTATTTCTCCATCACAAAGAGATGAGATCTTTTTGTATTGTCCAGTCTCCATAACTATTGGCAAAAGTGCTAYGTAAACCTAGTGCTAAACACTGTTAAAGCCCAAGAACTTGGTTAGTATGGTTTCCATCCTTGAAAGACTTTTTCAGAAACCCTCCTAGCTTAGTTGCTAGGAAAGCAATATCTTAATCGCAGCTGAAGAACCCAGACCACGCTATCCCATAGCATGTTATTTGTTATTAATATTACTAGCCCCTTTGCAAGCTTCAGACTGAACTCTCCGTTTCCAGAATGGCTCTCCAGGGCCTTGGCAAGTACAATTGCTCTCAAGGGCTGAGCTATGCATATGATATTATTATTATCATTATTGCTGTGCTATTCAGATATGTTGGGTTGTCCRAACTGAATACTGGTAGCTGCATTACAAATAAGCACGAGGCCACGCTCACCGCTTTCACTGTAACTGCCCTGGCTGTAGTTTTTATTTTGKCAAGGAAAATAACAGACATTTTATAACTGAAAAAGCCAAGTAGAGCAATGGTGGTAGCCTMGCTTCCCAGGAGTTTGATCCTGTTGGAAGAACGTTGGGGATATCCTGCTGAATCACTAACGTGAGGAGTTCGTTTGCTTCCTTGTGTGGGAGTGGCTTACTATGAGAGAGAAAGGGTAAGCTGTCTGAGAAGACAAAAATTACAGCACATCAAGGTGGAACAAGGGTTTGAACTGCTATATACTCCTCCTTTTTTTAAGCCAAGAGAAGTGGTACAATGGAGCTTGGCACAGAAGGTGTACAGCTGTCTGTGCGGAGCAGGTTAGGAAAAGCACTTGCTCCCATGTTAATTCTCTAATCTGGTTACTTTCTCTTTAACCAGCTTAAACTCATGGTGTGCGGGTAAGGATAAAACCTCGGTCATTGCTATGTACTTAAGAAGGGACAGCAGTTCACATTCTAGATATGTGAATAATGTTTACCCACATTGGCATTTTACAGCTTTCATTTTCTTCCTGCTATGCTCAATAAAAAACACTGATTTCCCCCATAATCTGACTGCCATCTTTTCTGGGTGACATTTACTTCAGGGTCCTGCTACCCAGAGTTTGTGCCTGTAGTTTTCCAGCATCAAATTATGAAAAGCTATACCTGTGAGACTTCAGCCACCTGGTTCTGACCTTTGCAGCCCGTCAAGTCTCTGTCTGGAAGACTTCTTATTCTACTCGTATTGCTTATGCTTCTCTACCATCTATTATGGCTTATATCTTTCAACATGGATAACCAGGACAACTTCTCAACTAATGCTCACCTGCACTGACTTCCTGTCCAAACACCACTACAGCTATTGCGACCTGAAAAGAGGAGAGGTGCAAAGTCGTTATTTTATATACACTGGTGACGCTGGTAGTTGGACAGCCCGAGAAGATGGGGTAAGATGCTTGCCTGGCTCTGGAAGCTGGTCAATATAGGGGTCAGGAAGGAACTGCTTCCTGCATACTGCAGCTTACATCCCATTTCCTTTCTCCTGAGCCGCACGCTCTTTAAAAAGCCAAACTGAAAATACAGCCACTCTGAATTACAGCACTACAGAAACTTCTGCTCTTCCAGGCAAATTTCTGGTGGTGATGGTATCTGGAAAGCATGATGTCTCTGAAGATTTTGAAGTCCAGTGTCTCTGGGAAGACCTGCTAGGAGTCAGAATGGCCGCTCAAAGTAAGCAAGCAGCGTGGTTCAGAAGTTATAACAGAACCATGATCTGAGGTCTCATCCATTTAGGTATCAGGAGCCTGGGAATTTTGGATAAAATGAGCATTATTGATGACTAAGGGGAGACATGAAAGGATTGGCTCAGAGATAGGGGAGACTGAAAAATACGTTAATAAGCTTTTCCTGAAAACAAGAGTTTCCTTTTCATCACATGTCACGGAACCACAAACGGGTTCACATAGGTTGAAACCATGTTTGTGACTAGCACACCTGCCTCAGTTCCCATGGAAGTTTCTCTGACCATTTTGGGAACGCAAGACTCCTAGTGCTCATTCTGGGCTTTAAACTTTAGACTACACTGTCTGCGTTGTCTTCAGCTTCAAATATAGATCATGGCACTTTGCTTTCATCTGTCTCTGCCAGGGGCTCCAATTGAACATGAACCTCAAAATGCTGGAATCCATGTTTGGAGCAGGTCTGTGTGTTCACAGAGAGGTCTTGGTTCATGATGGGGTCAGAGGCACTGTGTCGATAGAAACAAATAAAAACCTCTCCATCTCAAATAGAAGGAATGTGCACCAGTCAGGAAGGGAATTATTCTTTCCACCCCAATCTATGTTCTCTAAGCATTAGGAGACACTTGGCAGCAAAAGCATACTAAGCAGCACAGCAGTCCTGAATCTTGTCATCTCACCCCCTCTACAACCAGCCACAAATAATCCTGGGAAAATACTGGCCTCAACTCTCATTTTCAGTCTCTTGCTGAACCACTTGCAAACATATCCGCATATATTACTCACTGACAATCTCCACAGAGAATCCAGCTTTTCCCAACAAATAAAGCATCTGGAGTATATTCTGAAAAGAGTTGAGACAGCACAGCCTGTAAGCATCTAACAGCTTACTTCAGTAATGGAAACACCAAGTCCGGCAGTAAGAGACAGCAGGGCTTTGGAATCAATTGTTCCTAAGCAGAATCTATTTTCTTAAAGATAACAAGGGAATTCACAGACATTAATAGTTGAAAATGGCTGAATATAGCGAATTCTGACAAAAATAAGAACTGTTTTACATCCTTTCCAACTGTAGATCCTGATTGCTGGGCTGTTAATTTTTGCTGGCTCCCCAGCATACACTTACCATGGCAAAGGCACTGGCACAGCTTAGGTAACCTGCTGAAGTCAAGCAGCAGAGCAGTGGATCCATTTTAACATAAATATTTTTTATGAGCGGTTGTTTGGCTGAAGCTTTGAGTCACAGTCTGTGATAGCACAACTTTGTGTTTTGTAGCAATTACAGTTCAAGCAAGGATTATGGGGACAGGTTTTTAAAGAGCCAACAGAAATATTTTGTTTGATCATTTGTTTAAAACCAAAGCAAGCATGAACTAAAGTAGCTGCAATAACAGGTATGTTGCTACCCACTGGTATCTCCATGCTGTACAAAGAACAGATTAACTCTGACAGCAATGTCTCAGGAGATTCATATCTCTTTATAGACAGAGAATGGGACTGAGGCTCATCACGTGCAATTTTTGTTCACTGGTCTGTAAGGCAGGAAGGATTTTTGCCTTTCCACGTCCTGGGACTCAAGAGTCTATCCCCATCGAAACATTGCTGGGTGCTACCAGACACAAAGGATAATGTCCTACAAGCATAACTAATGGTTTGGTTCATGGRGAAAAAAACCCTGAAAACCTCACTTATTGCAGTTACTGCAACATGCAGACAGAAATTACCAACTTTATGTCTCAGCCAAGATCTGTCTGGGTCACAGGAAGATGGAACCGAGGTAGACGGTCACACGCAGCTTTGAATGCCAACCTGTAACCAGCTAGTGTTACGTGATAATTTCTACTTGCGTCACAAATACAGGTGGGGAGTCCGGGTAGATCACAGCTTCCCTGAGCAGGGCCAGACAACCAGGATTTCACCCCATTGGGACTAAACAACGTCACAAAACCAATCCGGTCTGATGATTAATTAGTTCTATTATAATACTGCATATTAACTCTAGCTTGTGGTTGGAGGCTGTATAAAGTCCTAGCAAATACAGCTGTTGCCCCAAAGGTTTTATAGCTAAAAAAGACAAGGACAGACAAAAGCATAGAGAAAATATCCCAGAGATAGATCAATGAAGGATTGGGAATTTAGGCAGACAGACATGAACTGCCTTATTCCAAGGTCACACAACCAATGAACTTAAGTATTCAGAGTCCTGCTCCTTACACTTTAAGTATAATACGAGCCTGCATTCCTGGTGATGGTGAGATTTCCAGATAGCAAGACAGGGCTGGTTCTGAGAATTCCTTTGCAGAAGACAACTGAGCTGCAAATACTGAATCTAGTGCTTTCTAAGTGAGCTACAGCAAACCTTCAAAATAAAGTGCAGTGGCAGCTTGAAAAAATTAGGAATTCTAGTTTGCCATTTCATGTGGTCACACYTTGTCCAGGAGATAAAGCTACCCAGATCAGACAAATCATCAAAACAACATTGCTTTGCCTGTGACATTGCCACAAGAAAGGATCAGCCCAGCATTAAAAATCCAGGGCTGAAACATGATACTTAGGTGGGGAAAGGCAAAGTAGTTTGGATTATGTAAATGAGAACTTTTTCCTATAAGGTTTCATCTACCCAGCTGGACACAAACCTACCTGAGAGGCTTGAAGAGATTTAAATGCCCATTTCTTTTATCTTCTTGTTTTCTTTGCTGATTCAGCGATTTTGATTGTTCTAGTATTGCCACTACAATCAGAGATAAAAGCAGCCTCTGTGAAAGTATTCTGGAATTTAATCTCAGCACCTTCGAAAGCTCTGCACGTAGATTGGATAGTGGCTGGAGCACAGCATCCATGGGCTGAATTCCTCAGCAGCAAAGGCAGGCCTCCACAGCCCTCTTTGTGCAGGCTGGAAAAAGGAATTCTATCCAGGGATACAGTCTAGGATTTAGGAAGCCCTCCTTTACTCCATGGAGAGTGTTTATAATAGATGTCACAATGAGCATCATTACTTGGCATTCTGGTTTTGACAGGGAGTCATTATTTTTGCCCTCTTTTCCATAACTCAGCCCTACCTGAAATTCCAACACAAACTTCATTTTCCATAGCAGCGCCGCTAGCCGGATGGTGATGTTCCATCTGCAAGATGTGGACTCGATCAGGATGCTCTGGCTTCCTTTCAAAAGATCAGCAGCTGCTAGGCCTCTCTGTATCGGGAAACAGAATAGTGCCAGGTCTGGTCACTGGCACGCCCGTAGGATTTCAGTCTCTTATGTTTGTATGGTTTGTTTCACTGAAGAGCAGAGGAATCTCCTTCTAGCACTATGCACATACTGTGCTCATCCTCCACATCGTGTGTGATGTCCTGTCGCTACCTACCAGCTGGACTGTACTCTGTGAGCTGTAACTCATCTTGCCTCTTAGCTTACTGGTGACTTGTTTTTATACTTACTCCAGTCATGAGTCCTTGCTTCCACTTTTTGACTACTACTTTTTTAATCCTCCGGTCATTTAAGAGCTCCTAATGCAGAGACATATTTGTCTCTTCTGTGTTCTTTCCTTGCCTTTGCACTGGGATGATTTCCTACTGTCTCTTCAATGCTATTTGTTTCAGAAACTRAGAGATCTCTTCCACTCCTTTATCCCCAAGACAATCTTCTGAAAGGCATCCAAATGCATCTAAATKACTTAAAAAATGGAACTTGATGTATTTATGAAAAGAAGATTCTGACCAAATTTTCTTTGCTACCAGCACAGGAGAATCAATGAGCCACGAGTATCTTTTAAAAACTCTCCTGGGAGTCCTGCTTCCCAGCAGACTGCAGAAKAATCTGTTTTGTATGTCGATATTTGAAACATTACAACAAACATCAGAAACAGAAAAAGATTTATTAGAAATATTACACAGATTTTTGCATCATACATTTTAATAATGTTAATCTTTAAATATTAGCATGTCCAAATCTGGCAATGCCTAGTATATACATTCTAATGTGCTCTTTGTATAAATTAGATTACGATGTAACATCTGTACCCAATAGAGAAAGCTAAAAGTACTTGACTGTTAGAGGTGATTATCCCATACAACAAACTCAAGCCTGGACCAACAATCAATAAAAACAYTGTGTCCAGCACTGCCCAGTGGAACTTGGCACACGTGCAAGTCAAAAACGTAGAGACCATCAGTTGAGAAAAATGTTAATTGCAGTTCAGTTATAAGCTTGATTCTACACCATATTGGTGAGTGAGTCTAAATGGCACTGGAGTTGGTAAAAACCAATATAGTCTAGCATAGTCAAAGTTATTGCTGGGTTTAAAAATGCCTTAATGCTCAGTGCCCTGAGTCTTTTTAGGCAAAAGCCCTCTTCTGACAGGAAAATGCATAATCTCATCCCACACAGACTCTGCCTTTTATCAGATAGACAAGGCACAGCTTTGCAAACAGCTGGCCCCATCAGATACTTCCTGCTGGAAGACCTGGTACCATAAGCACAGAAAGATGAGGGAGGTGCAAACAAACTAATGAGCCAATGCTCATATTTTCATTGCCAAGGAAGGGGGGAAGTCAGTGAAGCAAAAAGGTAGAGTTTGAAGAGTTCCAAGTCAGGAATCAAACAGGGAAGAACCAATCATCCTGCCAGTGTGCACTTATTTGGTTTGGACAGAAAACTTGCACATAACTGGTTGCACATACAAAACAAGAAAAATCATAGAGAAAACCTGTAAAAAACAACTTCAAATTACAAAAAGAAAACCTGCCAAAACTGGAAGAGAATGTGTCTCACTGAGAGGAAACAGGAGAACATGCATAAGTCAAAAATCACTCTGCTTAGTACGTCTGCCTTGCTGCAGCACAAGAAGAACTGGGAAATCTTTGTCCCCTTTGCATTTCCATGGCTGTCACAGGCACAGGAAGGGGAACCTGGCAAAGGCAGCAAGCTCTGCGCTCTCTTCCCTCTTCATCTTCTGAGATCCACCCCAGGCTGCACTCTTAGGAGAAATGTCACTCAAGATGACAGTCAGTAAGGACTCTCAAGCTGATGTCCTTTGCTGTCCACAAAGGCCCAGGTATGTATGTCCCATATACGCCCCCCTCCTCACACGCTGGACTTTCACTCCATTCAGTTTCATTGCATACTTTCAGAAACAGCTCATCAGCCTTTCTAGAAAACCTTTCTTAGAGGGCTGACTCTGGGCTCGCTTCTCAACACCTCTGTACCTTCCCAAGCCGTGAAACAATTTGTACCTTCTATGACTAACCAGAAATTCTGGGAGTCAGATTGTATACTTTTCATACTTTAATCTCCTTTCCTCTCTAACAACTATAGTACAACAGTCACACGATGCGATATCCCTCCATGGAACTTCACTGAAATCCCCATCCTAACCATTCTTCTCACGTGCTCATACAAAATCAGCTATTTGGTGTCCTGTAGTCTGACAGACTACCCAAGTACACACATACAAGCATGTGCAGGTATGTTTAAGAGTGACTGTATATTTAGGGAGCATATGGTGACATGGTGAAGAGATTTCATCTGCCTGCATCAGGGAAAGATCCATTACTCCTAAGAGGCAAAGTCAGAAAGGATTTAGGCAGTTTAGGCAAACTGTTACTGATAATGCATTACACCATCCATGTCATATTATCACATGTTCCATTCTAGGACATCTTCAGAGGATTCTCAGAACTTCTATGGAGACCATCCCTATACCCTCTAGCTTAACTTAGTTAACAAACTCTCTAATTTTAAAGGCAGCTAGAACTTTAATTTTGCAGTTGAAATTTGAGATGTCTTACAAGGGCCTGTAGATTTTCTGAAAATCAGGCTGGTCTGCAGCATCTTTTGTGGGACAAATTTAAATTCATATTCAAATTTTAAGGCAGCATGGAAAAACAACAGTAATTTCTGAAAATCCAGGTCTAGAAACGTAACTGCACAAGGTTCAAAAGGAAGAAAAAATACAGTTAAATGAACAAATAAACAATATTCTTAGTATCAAAAAATAATCTGGAAGAGCATCTCAATCTCAAAGTATGAGCATTTCAAAATGAGATGTTTTGCAGGTTTGAGGACTGGAAAGTAACATTGAGCAAATAGTGAAACTGAGTATCTTCTTCCCTACTGACAGACAGCTCCTTGTTCTAACTCCTAGATAACTAAAAAAATTTTAAGAATATACCATTAGAATTGAGTAGAATTAGTGTTTGGTCTATGCTACTGGGGGGCATGGGAGAATAAGCTGCAGAAAGATGACAGAAACATTGCTTTGCAAAAATCATTTGGAAAAAAAAAAGATGCTAGATTAAACAGAATGGTTTGTAAGGTTAGAATAAGTCTTGGAGAAACAGATTGGAATAAACATCAGAACAGCACCTGAAGCAAATGATACTGACACATTAGATAACATACATATTTAGTGTACATCTGACAGTCACATGGAACACACGCTTGCAGTGACCAGAGGGTTAAGATTATCTTTCTTTTTTAGATCAAGTGGAGCCCTCTGACTTTGAAACGTTTACCAGACACTGGGAACTAAAACAGTTTTTCTCATCCCTGCAAGTGCCTGATCCAAAGCCCACTGAGGAATATGGAATTTTCTGTGTTGACTTCACTATGCTTTAAAATACAGCCCGTTGGAGAGAATTGGGATCTCTGCCAATGGATACCTCAAGGGAAAAGAGCCTGCTGCATCCACAAGGTAATGGAGCTCTGCAGTGTGACTGCCTTCCTAAATGAACTCTGCTTAGCAGCTATTTTTCTCTTCCATCTTATCATATAACAGGAGACCCATATCTAAGAACACTTAGGGCAGCTCATCCTATGTTCTCTAGGGATGGCAGAGTGTATGCTGAAAAATACTGGAGAGTTAATTCAATCTAGAAAGCACTCTCTTGCAAAGAAATAACTCTGGTCAGCATTTACAACTGCTTTCTCACAGTATAGGATGACACAAAGAGTGCAAGGGCACTGTAAGTGCGTGCCACTGTCCTTTTTTATCACACAGACTCTCAAAAGATTGGAATCAGACTTTCCTGGGGGTGATGGATTAGAATAAATGTCAGACTAAAACTAAGAGCAAGTGATGCTTTTCTCCTCCTGCGAAATAGGCATATACTGCGTTGCTCCAACTTCCTTTCTGTTCAATACACTCACTGACCTTGGTCACTGTCATCTATCCCTTAATCCCTTATTTTGCTGTGAGAAAACCAAGGTCTGAAATAGGTTGTTTGCTAATTAAATAGTATTAAAAAACCAACCAAACAACAAAGCACTGTGGGGAAGCCAGAGGCTGCGATCAGCCACCTGCAAAGCCCCAGAAAACCTGAAACGAAGTTTCTTCTGTGACATCACTTGTTTCTATTTCATGAGTTAAGAGCAGTGAGCACACACTATTATTTTTTTGTAAGAGAGAAATGATCCCTAGCTCCCTCTGATTAACATTCACAAAGCATCAAGTCTGGTCACAGGATTAAACATGCTAACTAAACAACAACTTCCTTCTACCAGCATAATCTAAAGCAGCTAGGCAGCCTTCTATGAGGTCCTGTACAAAGCATGCTCTCCAAGACCTGCTCCTAGAACAAATTAAGCAGCCTGTTTGATCCTGCTATCCTTGGAGACAAACAGAAAATTTAACTTCATGAGGTGAAATAAGAGAAATGGTATAATGGAAATTAAACAGTATCTTTCAGACATTTTACTAACAGTATTATTGAGCTGGAAAGCTATTCTCTGGCGCCTTAGAGATTTCCATGACACAGGGAGGGGTTCCAGTTACATTCTTTGTAACTTGTGGAGTGAAGTTGCAACTTCCATTGGTACTAATACATTACTGTGTTCCTTTACAGGGTAACATCATTTCCAAGCATGTAACAGTGCCCTATGGACTACATTTTATTGGACAGGAYACAGGCCGTCTCAAGATTTGTGCCTCTACACAGCAATTACGTATCTGTGCTGATTATACAGGATCAACACAGAAGAAAGAAGTTACTCAATCCACACAAATATGAACTACTGACGTGTCAGTGTATTGCTTAGAGAGTCACCACCTGATTACTGGCACCTTGCAAACTAGAGCTAGTTACTTGCATTTGCAATACTCCTATGATAACTGTGCCTGCACAGTCAGCTGGGAAACCRAGCTCCGGCTTCCCGTAGTAATCAAGTAACGAAGTTGTAGTAATAAAGCTATTTTTCCTCAAAGAGATTACTTCTGTCTGATCTGAAGTCCCAGCACCTAACAGGATCTTTTAGAGTTCTTTCACTAGCTGATGATGGGACAGAGCGTGGTTTCCAAGTTACAGATGATCCTGTTGTTATCCTGCTGGTTAAGCTATGACAAGTAAACTAGTATACTTATTGGGTCAGACGCGTGAGAATAACTCCGGTTAAGGTTCTACACACTTATGTGCATCTGTCATGATGTTTTATAAAATATATGGAGGCAAGAAAACAACATGTATTTGGGATGAGTTAAGCATGTTTTGGCAAGAAGAGCATTTTTTGTGAGCTTTTGTATTAATATTAATCTCCCAGCCTCCCTTGAGTGCCAGCATAGTCCACATTGATTTAGAACTTCATTTTGTAGCAGGTCTCCTGTTGGTGGAGTCTGGTTTGAGGCAAATGTTTTTTAGCACAAGGGATCCTCTTCAGAAATATCCCACGCGTGTTCGAAAATGCTTTGCAATTTCCACATGGGAATAAAATTACAGATGAATTTGGTTTGTATAGATGGACAATGGATATTTATTTGGTTGCAGTCCCAGATGTAATCAAAATTATGGAAGAGCTTTCTTTCAAACTAAGAGCTTAGGTTGGTTGTAGAAGAGGAGCAAGCGGATTTTTAAAGTGATCGAGTGCATCTGTAGCATTCTTTGTTCTCTTCCCCACTTCTGTCCACCTCTTGCTCTGCATCTCAGGTCTCAAAGTACTTGTAAATTTGGGCGACGTACTGCATCACACTCTGCCAGTCTGGCCGGTCTGTGTACATCATCTCACTGAGTTCCTGCATAGGACAGACACATTGTCAAAACTTAGTCAAGCACCACCACTGGCAACATCACTGGGTCTTCTGAATAGCTGTGGCTATTGAACATTACTTCTGATTCCATTCCAGAGCTCCTTAAAGCCACATACAGTGTACAAGTCCATGGGAATGATCTACTGGCCTAGTGCAATTCTGAAACTCATTTACAAACTAGTTAAACAGCCATATGCACTTTACATTCTGAAAAGATTTCTTCCATCTGCAATCAAAGATCAATTCTCTATATAACCACTTAAATTGCATGTTTCTTTTCACGTCTTTGGTTCTGTATTTAGCTCATGAATCCCATAATATTTTTTCCTTCATATTAAACTTATCTCTTCCTTGTCATCATATTGTTGATTTTAGAAAAGGCTTTTTAAACAGTTTAACAAACAAATTTTCCTTCTGTTTCTTAAAACACTAAAACAAAAGGAAAGAAAATGGTCTAACAGACAAGTCTGCCTATGTAAATAAGAATCATCTGGAATCAGCTTCCAAGAGGAGGACATGAACAATACTCTCATTTCAATACTAGATGACCTCCAGAAGTTCCTTCAAATTATATTAATTCTATGATTCTACAAATTCTTTCTGGAAGTTCTCCTAACACTATGAACTTGCAGAGACGGTGGTGCAGCCTTCCCTAGCACTATGTGAACATTTTCAGCACAAGCTGACTGACTAGCSACATGGCAACAAAGGCTTTGGAACGGTGCATGCAGCAAATCTTCCCTTGCTAAAAGAAGGTTACTCACCAGGCTGGGTTTGATGCCTACACTTTCAGCAGCTTGAAATGCTAACAGCAGATTTCTCTTCTGTAAAAATAAAGCACAAGTTCAAAAGGATTATCATCAAAGTATGATTCCTGAACCGTACCTTGCATCTGGTTAATCAGTAAATTTAAATGAGCAGGTATATTTGAAAACTGAAAAACACTAGATTCAATACTTTCACACAGACACTTTTTTGTATTAGTAAGGCATACTCACAAACCAGTTCTTTGTCTCTGAATAGCTCATCTACTTTTGCCCAAGCTACAGCCCTCTGTTTTTGACAAATAGGTTCTTGTGAAACTGATTACAACTGGGCAAAAAACCCTACTGAGGTTCTGTCTTTATTATGAGTGAAAGGTTTCTGAAGAGGCGTTAACTAATATAAGGCATTCCTGTATATAGTATAATTCTTATTGTAATAGATACTAGCTGTCTGAAGTCAATGCAGTAAATCCAGGTTCCTCCCCTTTGTGAGGGTCTTAATAACATATTTGGAATGTGCTGACATGGTCTGACTTTTAGATACATTGCTGTCCAAATAGTTCAATGAATGATCTGTCTGCCTACTGATCCAGCACTTTTAATGTGTGCTGCTAACTCAGGAGTCCAGAAATGCTTTAGCCTTTCAAAAGGGATGCKGTCTTCATGTTTATCCGCAGCACTCACTGGATTCAGGCAACTTGTCACTAACTCTTTATCCAGTATTTCTCTCCGGGAGCTCACTCTTGGTCTCCTTCCCCTTTTGATTCAGCCTGTTTGCTTTGTAAGTTCTCAACTGATACTTGTCTCTTGCTGTTGCTCCCATCTCCTTATTTTGTACCAATCAAGATCAAGATCTTGCAACACTGTCTCCACCGCATATCCAAAATGGATAATGTTCACCCTGAATTCTGGAAATGGGGTAGGAGCAGGTACAACAAAACTTACTTTATCCTGGCTATTGAGCTCCTGGTAAGGAATATGTGCAGGCAAATATGTGTGCAGGAGAGCGCAGAAGGCCAGCCCATCACTCCAGCTGCTGCTGAAGTTGGTAATATCAATGTTCTGTAAGAGAAAACATGAACCATCCCTGAACAGTGCTACACAACAAAAAAATCTCCAAACAATAGTTTTTATGCAGTCATGAAACAAAAATTCAGAGTATTAAAGGGACATAGGTTTACATTTTCCACTCTCCCCTTCTTTTTCATGTCAGGTAGAAAGATACCAAGCAGGGTGGCAAGTTTCAAAGTCCTGGATAAGGGATTATTAAGGAGTTAAATGTTTTTCACACCAGGCCCCAAACAGAGAGACTCTCTCCAATGCTTTCTAGAAGGTGAGAAATACCATGTGCAGCGCATGCTGCAGCTGCAATTTTCCTGTGCTGGCAAGAGGAAGGACTTTATCCAGTCCTTTTCAATTACAGAATGGCAGAAATGTAATTTCTCCAGCACCTACAACAGAAGTCATTGATATTTTAAAATGGTGTTTTGTAATTGATTTCATGCTTCCTCGTCTCAGGATGTGTAACAGAGGGATGGATTTGTAGAATGATGAGGCAGTGTAATCAGTGTATTTGACCACTGTTACCTTTCTGATATTACACATATCATACATTAAAGCAGTTACATGCTTTAATGAGAATGTGTAGTTAACAATTATGACTTGATTCAGCTCCTTATCAAAAGTGATATCAAACTGATGAAATACTAACATAGTCCTCAAGCCCTAAATAAAGAATGTGCTTACTTGTATGTGAGAGGGAGGCTCAAACTTGGCAACAGCAACAGCTGAACGGGCAGCTTTCCAAGAGCTGGGCAGATGTGCTCAGTTTGCAGTCATTTGCATGAATGCATGTCTGCATTCTCATATCCAATGCAGCATCTTTCATCTACACATCACAGAGCACTTAACAAAAGGCAGATAAAGAATGGGAAGTCTGAGATATAGAATTTAATCATCTACCCTAATTCACAAAATGAGCCAGAAGTAGTTGAGGAGAGAACAGAGGTTTCCTGATGCTCAYTCTCCTACTACCATAGTCACTGACAAATTAATGCAGCTGCATCAGTGGTAACAAGTACAATACAAGATCCTTACAGAACAGAAACAAACAGAAACCTTTAAATCTTGTCTTCACACATTTCCTAGCATGACAACAAGGTCGAGTTTGCTCAGTGAAGCAATGTTTCAGGGGGCATGGATATATTAATAAACACCCAATTGAAACCCCAGAGCTAACCTAGAAAAATCTCTGACTTGTCTGTAGCAACACTCCCACCACTGCCAGCTCCTACAGGAGGGCAGTGAAAAGGAAACATTTTGAAAGAAATAATCTAATATGGTTGCGAGTTTAAATGGTCAAAAAACATCTTCCTTCCCCTCATTGCTAGACGGTGGGATTCTTCTTTGTTAGTCAGATAACTTATTACAAGGGTGCACTCAGGTGCACAGAGGAAGCCCAGTTTCCCTACTCATGACAACTAAAGTCCAGAACGTGCAACGTTCAACAGGTGGATTAGAGTGATTACAGAAACTGATACTTTAAAATCAGCCCATTTGTAAAGAACTTCTTTAAAATACAAAGATTACTGGGGGTATAGAGGGCACTCGGGGTTCTTCACAGGGATTCTCTTGCGAGGCACAGCTGTAGTTAAACATATGCTTGTGGCCCAGTTCTGATCCTGTGAACAAGGTGACTTTTCTAACGCTCCTGTTTGCACTGACCGGCCATACCAGCACACTAAGGAATTCTCATGGCTAAGTTTTGCTGCTGTAGTAGCAGCTGTAGTTCCAAACACCAGCTAAAAACAAAACAGTGAACTAAATGATATTGCTTAGAAAAGTAACAGCTGCTGGAGCATGGAAGGCTCCAGGACATTATGGTACTGCACCATCTCTCACACTATGGCAGATGCAGAGCTACCCTCTAATCATTCACGCCAGCCACATCTTCCTGTGTGCTGAACTTCAACTCAGACTCTCTGCCACTTCATTTTCTTTATTTAGCTATTTTCTGGTTTCTTTCRAGATTCCCCAAAAGACAAAGCTTTTACAGCATCTCTCATACAAAAGCTAATGCAGACGCACTAAAACCCAGAAAGGAAGTATTTTAGCATATGCTCTTCACTTACGATGCCTCACTGATTAGTTGTCCAACCTGGACTTTGTCCAGTCAGATAGGATTTCAGATTAGTAATAAATGTCCATAACCAAACATGACTCAAATTGAAGCAGTACAGAATATTTCAGGTTAAAATACTCTGGCTGTAATAAACCTACAAATCTAATGGGCTCAGAAAGCAGGCCATCAGCAGCAGACATTACCGCACTGCACCAGCCACCACATTGTATTTTGCTCTATTAACATCTGTCAATGGAGATAAAAGAAAAGCGACATAGTGGCTGGATACCATCACAAGAAAAAAAAATTTTGCTCTGAAAGCTGTCTCGGCTTTGCCTAATCCACAAAGTCGCACCATGGAAGTCCAACTTTGTGTTATGGAATTGGCTGAAGCTGGATTACTCTGCTTTCTTGACGTTTCAGACAAACAAGTTACTATTTATCAATCTGCACTTAGTGGGAAAGGATTGACTGCCAAATTACAGAAGTGTTTTTACTGAGGCCAATGTATTTTATCAGCAAATAGCCTACCATCAAATGGCAATATTCTCATTTTATATTGTATGATACAAATGGAAAATGGAGGTCGTGCCCCCCCCCCCCCCGCCCCGGCTCTGCCAAAGGCCATGGAAACAGGAAGAAACAAAGCCTTAGTTAAGCAACAGGACCAGACAAAAAGGCAAGTCATGTTTGTGTGGGAACATTATATCCTATCCTTGTTTTCATGATGCTATTAGGAGAGACACATGAAATACAAAACTGTTCCTTCCTACAGTATTTCACCAGCCCAGCATCAGTCTGATAATTTTATTCGTCTTTGTAGTTTTAACTACACCTAAAACTCTTCTCCTCCTCTCATCTAGCAGTATCTAGAGATCAGAAGTGCTAATGTCTACAATAAAATCAGAACTAGGTCCAAAAATCCTCACATCTCCAACAGCATTGTCCAGCCAGTCATCTTCAGTAATTCTTGGATCCAAGTCTTACAAACAAGCAAAAGTTCAAGGATGGGGTTCTGCTGACAATATTTAAACCACAGATGAAATCTACTGCAAAGTGGTATGTCATGATCAACAGAGAAAACGAACTCAAACCTGAATTTTTGTCCTAAATGCAAACCCAAAATGAATGTTCAAAGGTTCAGCTCAACTGTTCAGTTAATAGTACAACAAACGCTTAGACATACTCAAAACCACTTAGTTGCCATTTTCACATCCAACAAGCATCAGTGAATTGTGGTTTTTTCCTCTAAACAAATGCATTTCCACTTCATACATGGTATAAACCCCCCTCTGGCATTTCATCTTGGATTCTGTGTTAACTACTTTTCAGTTTGGGATATAAGGACATGGTAAATGAAAAGTGATCTTCTGTGTTTTGCTACACTGCAGCTTTACTTGTAATATCTCCCCACTACACCACACCAAGAGGAACTAAGTCAAAATAGAGGCACTCTGATTTCTCAGAAGATCTCTGGCTCTGCTGAAGCCAGAAAGGGGGAGGGGGRRAAAAAAAAAAAAAAAAAAAGGGAAAACAATTTAGAGAATGAACACCTTGGAAACTATTCACTTCTCTTGATTATTTTGGCAGTGGAACCTGTCTCAGTCTTTCTGCCACACCTCTCTATTCCTCAACACACAGTCCATGAATATGTGGGAGCTATTTGTGTACATGCTGGTTGTTATGTACGCTTCCAAACTGCAGGATGGAGAGTTTGGCGATTTCTCTGTCTCCCAGTGTGCTTAGAGCAGAACCCCCACCCCAAGCTCTGAAAAACTGCATGTGGCTTCTCATGAGAGACCTAGAAGTTAACCTATATAGGATGGCACSCTTTAGGAGGAAGATGCACCATCAGAGTGTATGCAGAATGAATGTAGGGAGAAATATGAAAATGGAATAGGCACTGCAGATCAAACTGAGTTGTAGTGCTCATTAGGCAGGGTGAAAAATTTGCCATCTTATGGTCACAGTATGTCTCATGGTCACTAGTACCCCAATGTCTATCTTTAGCATGCCATCAGTGGATCCATACTGCTAAAGACATCTGTACTAGAGATTAACCCCTGGCCCATGGGTCAAGGGGTGCCGAGTAGCTTAGGCCTGCAGTGCTCAGCGTTACTAGCTTCCTTTGGAGCAGACGTATCATATCCATATTACACAGCACTTGACCTGGGTCTTCCATGGTGCTGCTGAGAAAATAATTGGGGAGGTGGGGGTGGTGTAGTTGAAAATCTTGGAAGAACATGAAAGTCAAGCCAGAAGAGGGATATTTTTATAGCCTGATGACATAACTGTCTTTACATACCCTGTGTGGAGTGGCAAAAAGGAGCATGGAAAGATGTGAGGGTACCAAGTTTGCTGGAATAGTGGTAGAGGACTGTGTAGAGCATAGAGGTGTCCAGACTAAACTATTTCCAGTGTAGTTCCCAGGCTTCTTGTCAGTGAAAATAGTTCATTCACTTCAAATGAAAGCTCATGAGTGAACCACTATACATGCACTGGGAATATTAAGAGACTGGGATCTGGAAGCACACCATGGAGCGCAGTAATCTGAAAGCACCGAAGTACCCTGTATGGTTCGTTTCTATGAATATTAAAGTAGCTGACATTAAACAAAGTAAAAAAAAAAAAAATCCAGGCAATGTTATTTAGAGAGCAAATGTATTATCTATGATATTAGTGGCAGGCCAAGTCTAAAAGACACTAAACACCTGCAAGTCATTAACCTTAGCCTCCCACCCCAGGAACAGGACCTTTGCTTGCAGATAACAGAGCACTATGAGAGCCACGGTAAAGACACACAGGGAAATCTGTGTGATCTGTTCTCACTAAAAACAATTTCTTGTTTATCTGAGGAAAAAAACAACCACCCCATTAGATTTCACTAGATCTCTGACTCCAAGTCTTCAGTAAAAAGCAACAATGACATCATACGCTCTTCATTACAGCCTGAGTATGTTAAAATACTGACACAAGATATTCCTGCTACACAGATGTTACTGTGCCCACAGCAATAGCCCTCTAGTCTCTGAGTCATGATTTTCTCTGTAAGACCCAGAATTATAAATTATAGACATGAATCAGCTTGAAGCTATCCTGGAACTCTGTGGAAGAAAGCCTGCAATAAACATGACCTTAGCATCATTCTTCCTACCCTCCCCCTGCAGCATACAATATGCCCTCCTGCCTCTCAGAAGTCATTGGTACAGAACAGCACATGGGGAACATGCCAGAGTGGCTAATTATTGAGGTTCAGCCCATACAGAATATAAACTTAAATACTGAAGACAGAACTAGTTAAAATAAGTATACTGAATAAACCAATGGGAATTGCCTTATTTTCAATAGCAGCTCCCTCTTAACTGGCTCAGCTTTCTGCAATCCTTCCTGCTTATCACTAACCAGAGACCCACATCTCCTCCACAGACCAAAAGTCTTATAGCTCAGTGTTTTTACGTGGTTATGTTTAGACACAGATGTCTGAACAGGAACCTCCCTTTCATGAGCCACATCTCTGCAAATCTGAACTCTGACCTTTCTAATGTAAAATCTGATCAAGCTACCTTGAAAGGCAACTTCCGAAGATTACCTACACCCAACCATCTTTAACAATAGCTGCATGAAACTGCAAATCTGATTTGGATTTATTACACCCTAATTGGTTGGGGACATGTTAGCGGGCTTCAGCCAAAGAGGTTCTATCAAAGGAAGCATATAATCTTCGAGTTCTGGATAGGCAAGTTCTAAATACTTCCTAAGAAGCAATACAAGTGAAGAACGGCTCCTTTTAGCATGACCTAACTTTCTGAGCAAACAAAACACTCCAGTTCATCTAAAATGCTCCAGCAAAGATATGAAACATCTGGGCAATCTACTGGAAATATGGACGAATTAGAAGTGTGGTCAGGTCCAGTTAATACGGATGAAAGGCATGAATGCCTAAAATTAAAGACTGCCTGGATTCTTCTGTAATTACAGGGTGCACCCAGATGACTTGGACAACTGCACACAGCTATTTTCAGTGGGTAGCTGCATGTCTAAAGTGATTTGCATATCACATTTAGTCAATCTACTACCAGGAACCTTTCTGAATTCTCTTACAAATCTTTTTCTCTTAAATGGAATACACAATAAAGTAATGCCTTTTGATTAAAAAAAAAAAAAAAAATCCAGAATAACTTGTGGAACAGCAATACTGTTTATTGTATAGAGATTAAGTGGCTAGCCAAGATTGGGAAGGAAGCCAAATGACCTTCTATCCTCCAGGCTGTATTAATATCCCTAGTTCAAATGGTTCAGGCAGCTGCAGTCTCCATAAGAATTGTTTTAACCTTTCGTTGAAACTTTGTGTTTCTATCCCCATCATCCATATTTCTAATGCTTCTACCAGCCATATCAGTAAGTCATGCATCTTATTGCTGATTACATGTGTATGAAACAACATAGCTCAGATAACATAAAATGCTATGTGAAAATGCTGTTAAACTATAATTACAGCACAGTGAAATGATAGGGAACTGGTGCCAGCTCTTTAAAGGTTATCCCATTTACTACATTCCTTTTTACAAAGAAACCCCATTTCCCATCACATTCCTAGGTTCTGTTTGCTCCTTGCTCCACTGCTGCCACAGGTGTTGCCTTGGGTTTACCATTTATCATTTGCTTCAGTAAGTATGAATTAATGAGCCTTCTTAGCATAGACAAGACATTAGAAAGAGAGCTTATGACTACATTTTTTTGCAAAAGCATCAATCTTCAGCTGACTACAGTAGTCACATGGAGCAGGGACATTTAAAAAGAGGAAATTTAACAAGCTTGCTGTCATGCATCCTACACAATGATTTTTCAACTCCCAACTATTTTAGTCTCTCAAAAGCCAGAGATCTGAGAAGATACCAAAAAGTCAGGCATGTCCAATTTTCTTCATTACCTTCCCTAGTTGAATCAGACTGGCAAGAATAGGTAGCATGATGCTCTCTAAAGTTCTGTGCTCAAAACAAGCTCATCTGACAGGAATTGGCTCAGAGACATCATTCAGAGTAAATTGTAAAGCCATTCTAAAATGATCTGTGCACTCTTCAAGCTCCGCTCTTTCTTCATGAGGTATTGAGGAGGTCCATGACCTCTACAAGGCAGCTTAGTTCTGGTATTTTGATTACAAAAGAGATGTGGTGCTGCTATAGCTAACGTTTTCATAAGAATAAAAAATGATAGTACCACCAAATGGGGGATATTTAAGATAATACGTGATAAAGTAATTATGTGACCTCCCATTTCCTCTGCTTGCAAGGTGAAAAATAGTTACCACTGACACTGAAATCATCACTGTAACTATGCATATGAGTAACCTCCCTAATGAGCCAAATAGCATCCATTCATGCCCATCAGATCTATTGCTCCCGGCACTGTGTGGACTGGCAAACATTTCACTATACTTTGTTCACATTTTTTAGGTTTTATTTGCATTTTAATATATAAAGACTGACTTTTTAAAATGAAAACAAATTCTGGTGAACAAGGGTTGAGAGTAGTTGCTGGCACAATGCACGTAACACACAGTAAATGTATTTGAACCTTTCCTAGCAAATAATATGAGTTGTTTTGAATGCAAATTACCCCATGACAACATTCTCATTACTAAAAGTCACCTATTTCAAAGGTCTCACTAAAGGCTAGTAAGGTAACAGGGGTTTGTACACATTCCTCATTTTGGGTCTTAATTTATCACTTTGCACACCAGCTTCCACTTGAAAAAGAGAGAGAGAGAATGTATAATGCTGAGTTCACAGGAAGCTGGCTTTTTATTACACAAACATACAGGACCAAATGAGAGCTGGTATAAGCAGAAGCAATTTTATGGACATCTCTGGGGCATTTCAGAGATGAGGTAATGGTGACAAAAGATATACATCAAGTGTGACTGGTACTTCTGTAATTTACACCACTGTCACATTCAGTGAGTGGGCAAAATGAGTGTTAGTTATATCTGAAGAGGCAGAGGTGGATTACATAGCAAGACCAGGAACTAACAAATTCTCCTCATTGTAATAATCCCATTAGATATTGATAAGTTCTTATTTTTGCTATGCACCTCTCTTCTGCTCTTCAGTATAAATTATACTTGTTATGCTCACCTCCTGAAAGCCAACTCCCTGCTTGCTACACAACTAACACTTCCATCAATTTTCTCACCAACTCGTATAAATGACATCACTGCTGAATGCCACAGAGAAGAAACAGACTGGGCTGTGTTCCTTCATTCCCAAGGCTGCAAGAGTGAAGATGCAGCAGCACAGCTCCAAGGACCACACAGATACTCTGGGGAAGGAGGGAGGGAGAGAGGGGGAGGAACTAGCTCCCCTCTGTGTCCGAGACAGCAGCACAGCTACTTCCTGCCTGGAGCCCTGGTGCGGAATTGCTAATGACCACACTGACTGCTCCCACAGCTATTTCTAATTATCTGTATTGAGAGTTCAGAGATTAGCCATGTCCTGGAATTCCTGGGCAGAGGGGTAGGCTGCAGGCTGCAGCAGGCTCACAGTAAAGGATGGAAACGAGGTGGGGAGAGGTCTCAACAGCAAAGGATATTCATGGAACAGGCAGCAGGGCTCAGCTCTCTCCCAGCTAAATTCACAGTTGGGAGCTGTTCCAGCTGGTCACCAATCAATTCAGTGTTTTCACTAATTGTCATTGCATCCAGGCAACACAAGGAAAGCGTCTTGGACTTTGGGATGGATAGAATGTAAATGCTATTTTTAAAATTACCCAGCAGGATAGAAAGTTACGCATGAGAGAGCTGCATGGGCATTTATTTTATCCCTCCAATCAAGAGACTTGTATTTGTTTACAGGATAAAGCCCCTTATGTGAAAAAAAGGTAGAACTTGGCTCAAGTTATTTGGCTACACTGGAGGAGCACGTTTATGCATTGGCATCACTGTGAAGGGGGCTTGGCACATTGGTAATCAACCTGATTATTCCCAACATGCCACAATTTGGCTGCTGCATTTACTTTCCAGACCCAACCCTGGGTCCAGCTGGGAAATACAGAGAAACTGCATGTACACATTCCACTAGAAGTGTTTTTATTTAGAAAAAGGAAACATTTATTCTGGAAAAAAATTGGGAATTTTAAGCCCGTACTTTCATTAATTAAAAACTCTCAAGATTGCCCTTTTTATCAGAGCATCTTTCAAAATATTACTGAAACTCATCGTCATCCAATGATATGATATGATGATCTATGTTTTAACAGCTAGGGAAATCAAGGCAATGGTATTATGCAAGACTGTCAAAGTCACAAAGATGGTCCAGAGCAGACTTGGGAGCAAAATTCCTGACCAACTTATTGTCAATTTTTATTTAAACACAGGATAATCCCTCCTATCTCAATAGCTATTACCAAGACTCCCTTCAACTTTTGCAAAGATAGGAAAAGTCTCTCTGAAGTCAACATCCTTCTCTTCTGCACAAATCAGAGAAACACAAAGAGAGCCAGAAATTTCACTCATTTCTCAGAAACTCACAGAATATACCAATAACTTCCTGGGAAAAACCCATTGCACATATATCCTACTTCTAAATGTCAAAATGCTACAAGTACTGCAGATGCAGAGCTCTTAGCAAGCTTGTGCACCCTCTCATACCAGAAGGGATATGCTAGCATATGGTACTTTAGGGTGAGTGTCATTGCCAGAGAAGAACTTTGTTGCATTAATGGTATTGGTAAATATTAAGACAGACAGCTTT
Organism: Phoebastria nigripes; assembly: GCA_035582835.1. Lineage (NCBI taxonomy): Eukaryota > Metazoa > Chordata > Aves > Procellariiformes > Diomedeidae > Phoebastria > Phoebastria nigripes. The sequence goes on from JAYKAV010002768.1 coordinate 887,508, forward strand.
TTCCTGCGTAATTAGCAGGCTCTGGCCATAAGCCTCTAATCTCAGGCACACAGGCTAGGATGGCAGAAGGGAAATCTTCCCAGTCCTCCCCAGAAGACGAAGACTCTGCCAAGAATGCTGCTTAGAATGAATGGATGGCTGCCACTTAAATCTGGAGGAGTTTTGCTCAGTGTTTTTCTTCACCCACATCACACAAACTGGGAGTTAATTTGTTTTGCTGCTGATCTTCAGCGCACAAGATCACAGTACTGTGGGAATCCAGCCTTTCCAGAGTGCACATAAACTGTGTGTAACAGCAGACGGGATTTATCTCCTATCCTTATTGCTCGAAAGGCCTCACTTGGAAAGGTGGCCAGAAAACCTGTACATCCAGTCCTCTGTTACTGCTGAATTATGGAATGCCACAGCTTACCTAGTTCTCATGACTACTTAAATATTTAGATAGAAACCTGGTTAACGTTGATATACGAGAGAGATATTGATACAATTTGGAAACATATTGAAAGAGTTTTATCCTACTTGTTGACACAAACACAAAAAGTAAAGTAGAAAAGGGTAAGAGAATCACTCCCATACCCAAGTGCACATCTTGTGATGAAGAAACAACTGGGTTGTTCTCTGTATTTCTTTAGGACACTGCACAGCTGTGCTGGGATTCTCAATGCTTTAAAACTAAGATCCATTATTTTAGTGTCAAAGGAAGTGTTTGACCGATTGTTTTACGAGCCAAGTCCCAGGAATTGTATTCTGCCCAGGTTCAGAGGTTGAGAGGGTTGATCCTGGGTTTTGTCCCATTCAGTTCTTTGATTCTTTACTAGAACTGCCAGCCTGAGCACCAACCCTGAGGACTGTGGTAGCATTTGCAATATAGTCTGTTCACTCTCTGTGGTCCAAGACGGTGCATAACTGAAGTGTAAGTGAGGCAAAGTGCTCAGTCAAGACTTAAAAAAGATTGAGACAGTAGTTGCTTAAGTAGAAAGATAATGTCAGCTACCCACACTAATGACGTACAAAGAAATAACAGACTTCTTGTTTCTAAATGTAACCCTTAGTTTCCAGAATAAGGAAGAAACCGTCAAACACGGACATGTTAACGTACAACTGGCCATGAAGGAGCTTTTGGACCTCCTATAAAGCAGGTCCCCACAACGTGCAGCCCCAGGAATATGTCTGCTTGATGCATCAGCAGTCAAAAACCAGTCATCCTGGCTGGCTGTCCTAGCAGCAGAGACAGTCCACCTCCCTAATGAGAATGCATTGACCCCATGACCACTTGACCAAAGGGAATACGTTATGTCCTCATCAGCCTATCTGCATTTGTACATCTTTGGGCCACACTTAATCTGTGCTGGATCTCATCCAGTCAGCAAACGAGTCAAAAAAATATGAGAAAAAGATGGGGATATCATCATGGAATAGGGCTTGAGAACAAAGAGGATATGGAGGAAATACTGTCTTGTACAAAAAGAAAAGGAATGCAAATTCCTGTGAGAAAAAGAAAGCCACAAATTCATAAACAAAAAGCTAGTATTAGTCTGAGTTTAAACTGAATACAAAAGGGTAAAAAGCTTTATATTATATCCACTGCCAAACCACTAGTCAACCAGTCTCTTGCTATAATTACTTGACAAACAGCAAATACTGCAACAGCCTTTATTTTCCTCCGTAAGCTTTTGCATCTTTGCTACATGAAGAACGTAGTACTATGCAGAGACACCAACTTTTACATAGTCTGATATACCAGCTTCATGCTTCTAGTAGTAAAAGCATTCAGAATTACATTTAATGACTTTTAGGTTAAGTTCGGGAGTAATTTGTTTCCAATTTCTGTCTCTCAAGGCTGGAATAGCCATAATAACAGGAATACTTCAGGGTAGGGTTTTTTCCTTCTTTTTGAATAGCTGAGGCACTATATGGGAAAGACACTTTCATTAATACATACAGTGAAGACAAAGGTTGAAGTATTTAGACTCCTCTTAATGCCAATCTATATTTCTGGAAACTATGCAGGCTGCAGTCTCCATCACGATATTTCATCAGAGCCCTAAAACTATCTGTGTTTTAAGAAAAGGAAGCTTCAAAAACAATTCACAACTTTTGAGGCAAATATTCAGAATGGTTGGGCATACAGATATTTGTATTTTGCTAATTTAGACTAAACAATACAATGTCAGAGAGTATCACCCTAAAAATAGTTCCTACATACTCCTAAACATACTTTCTAAAACTGCACAGTGTTTCTGGGACCTACTGTAAAGTCAAATAACTCCAAATAAGGCATGGAAACAAATAAATCATTTTCTTCCAGCTTTGCTCGTAGTTGCTAGCATATTTTATGCAGAATAATTAAAAGGAATTATTTTCTCCAGGAACTACTTGTACAACATGAAAGCTACGTAAAGATTGCTCTGGTTAGTAGTTTCTCCATGCTGTTGAGATTTCTCCAGATGGTATGAAACCGGATCTGAGGCTGGTCCCGCAAATACCAATAAGACCAATGCCAATTTCTCAGCCATCTCATATTGGTGTCAGCGCTAATAGGGAGCACTGTCTCTTCTCCTGAAGATGCCCACTGCCTTTATCCATAAGCTGGTGTACTGACACTATCATAGTCAGGGAGATGATATGATGCAATGGCTTGAATGCACAGGTCGGGAATATATGAAATATAAAAATCTTCAGAGGTATAGCTGCCATTTCCCTTTGTCAGTTTTAGAACATTCCTTGTCTCCTCCTATTTAGCATTCCTCTACTTCAGACAACCACACAGATAGTTTTACTATAAAAGATGGTGGTTCTTCAACAAGTGGATCCCAAATGGGTCCTGATAAACCAAATATAACTTTGATAAAAAGAATAACCATGATTGTGCATGGGAGAAAAGAGTCGGTCTCAGATTCTCTTTTCCTCTGTGCCGTAGGATGGATGTGTAGTGGTTGGAAAAAACATGAAAACGGTTCTTTTAAGCGAACCGTATTCATTAACATGGTAGCAATTCCCTCCCCTCTCTGGAGACTGTATACGTGGCAGAAACAATAATCCTCAGTTCTAATGATCATGGGTTAAGTGCCTCTTGATGTTCCATGTTTTCACAATACATCTGTGTATAGTAATAGACTTAATCTAGAGAGGTTTGGCCCCTTCACAAATGGTCTCCACAGAGAGCAAACAGAACCAGGGCACTTAAATAACACCACAGTCACTAATGATATGATTATGGAAGGTGATAATGCAACAAGCAGCTTCCAGGAGTTACGACTCATGGGAACAGAGCCTATTAGAAGAGAGGCACCCAATTTCTACTTCACCCTGTTGCTATGATGTATAACCTTTTTAAATAGATGGAAAAAAAAAAMCCACAAGACAACAGAGAAAAAGCTATTTTAACATAAATAACTTACTCTCAGCAGGCTTTGTGGTTTAAAGGATTTGTGGTAATTGAGTTCCAGAGCCACAAAAGCAGTTCTTGAGTCTGGTCATCTCATCACCCTACATCATACACCATGATGTCAACAAATTCAGAGAAGCAGAAGGAACAGTCTATGTATGTCTGGGAAAAGAGATCATGTGCCAGAGCACAATTCTTATAGGGAACCATACATTAGATTAAGGTTGGGTTTTTTAAGCTGGAGATTTTCCTCAAGGAAGTTTTGCACAAAGCCACTGAGCCCAAAGCCTTATTTCACTACAATTCTTTTTACAGCTGAGATTTTCTTAGCACCTCCCCTGCATAGTTATTCAAAAGCGATGGCCAAAATGTCAGATAACATTCATCTAGGCATTGAAATATGACAACTGAAATCATATGATCGATCATGCCAGTTTATGCAATCCCACTTCCATGTTCTTTTCTCCTAGTCATTAAACTGAACTTCCACTTTATTTTCATTCTAGTGATTCTGTTTTCATGTTCTAAATAATTACTCTTTCTCCTTAGCATTCATATCTTTTAGATATCAAATCACTGTTTAAATAGGGATCTTAGAAATGACATAGCAGATTAGAGAAACATAGATGCTTTCATGTTTCCCCTCAGTTACTGTAAACTCATGCAATTTCTTTTTTTAAAAACCAAACAAAACCCTCCAGGCCACTACTAATTTGTGCTGCACTTCTCTCAATTCCCTCCAGTGTCCCTCTCTTGTTTTATGAGATTGCCTCCTGGGGAACACGCTGAAGTTCAAAGCCAGGGAATGTTCCCACTGTAGTCAATGCAAGGATATATGCCAGGAGCAGGATGTAAATTTCTATCTATAGCATAAGTCTTGTATGGATTAAAGCATTTAAAAAGTGGAGCCTTGTGTGCCGGTCCCTAGGTCTTATCCGCAGATACCTTCCTAGGTCACTAATCCAGCTTTCCTCAGGGAATCYGGGACATGGGTAGTAGCTGCTACTGAGAGTATCAGTTCTTCTAATCCATTTTGCTCACACTGTTTAACGAAATCTGGTATCTTTATAATTTAAACAGAAAGGAATCTCCCTCTTCTTCACCAGCTCAGATCAGGAACTTTTACTAGACCTCAAAGGCAGTACATTTTGCCACTGAAAAAAGAAGTTAGACAGCCAAGCAGCAAGTCTTTTATTCTCTCATTTCACTGTGTCATGGAGCTGAAAACAGTTTGCATCCAAAGTTATCTGTGGTTCTGGGCTTCACGTTAGAAAGAACATGACAGATTATACTGGGATTTGCACAGATGATGCCTCATAGACAGGGTATTATCTATGGAAAAGAAGTCATGCACGTCATCAGGGTTCTGCTCGGTGGAGTTCATTACCTCATTCCCATCATTGCAGTGGCTAAGGCAGGAAGGAGGATGATGTTCTTTACTCCACTCCAGTTCTTTGTACTCAAGAATGATAAAAACTCCCTGTGGAGCTTAATATCAGCCTTATCGTAAGAGTGCAAGGGTCTGGGAAAAGCAAGTTCAAGAAGAGTTAGTGAATGCACCACAAAGAGCACAATGGGAGTGAGAATCTGAGGAAGAAYGTCCAAGAGATAATGCTTCTAAATGAAGCAGTGAAGATGGGGAGGCAAGACTCTCACCATAAATCAATACCATGTTTGTCCTTTGGTTCATCTGACTTTAACTTCTGCCCTGAGATTTTACACTCTGGGTAATAAGGCCCCCCACCACATCACAGTCTGAACTTCTCAGACTCTCCTGGATTACGCAGTATTTGTCAGTGCTTTACCTGCTTGTTCTCAAAAACTGCTGAAAACTCATTCTGCTGCTTTAGAAAGAGTAACGACAGAGGACAGCCATGAACAGAACAAGAGCCTGATCAGAGCAGGAACCAAAACGACAAAGCTTTTTCTGCAACATCATCTGGACAGTCACGTAGCAACAACACTCCAGCAGCCATATATAAAGCAAAGACTTCCACTGTCCTCTGAAGCATGGACACACTTTCCTCCAGAGACTAATACTAAAAGGAAAAACAAATAGAGCCGGATTGCCTTGCATACCTCCTGGGTGGCCTGCTATCTGATACGCAGATAGCTCCACTACGTGGGTTCAGCATAGAAAAACAAAACTCCTCTTCTATTSTATCACAGAGGGAATACTTGTCACTCTTGGTGCCAGTCTGGTACCTACAGAATCAGGACAGGCCTCTATATTTGCAAAGCCACATAATAATTTCTAAAAGCAATACATTTAGTCCAACTTGGGTGTAATCAAAGAAAGAAAACTACAGGCTGACTCTCAAAGAACACTTCTAACAGTGAACTTGGACTGTTTTAAGAGAAGTGGAGGAAGCTCACCGTATGTGCCATTTGAAACAAAAAAGGGCAACACTGTCGGGAGAAAGAGTTACTCTAGATGCGTTTGCTGGCTTAACAGAAGTTAGACTTGGAAAAGCTGTACTTCATGAAYCATTTTCTGAGGACTGGATGGAAATATTCCCCCACACCTTCAAATCCAGGACCAGGAGAATTTTAGTAGATGAGATATAAAATAAATCAACATAGCATAGAGCATACAATTTCAGGGGACGGCACTGTAGCCTTTTAGGCAGTATCACAGAACTGGAGGCTAAACGCTAACCCTGGCTTTATTCTTTCTAAGGTGTGTCTAAAGTCAAGAGCTTTCTCTGATACCTGTCCTGCGAAATTGGTGCAAGCCAGATGAATATGCCAGTGCTAAGAAACAACTCAAACTTTTATAGATCAGTTTACTTAAAGGGAAAGCTACTGTCTTTTCTTCCAAACTCCTGCACCCTGCAGCTAATGCTTCAGAAAGAGCTGGTTGTGAAGAAAAAAAATATTTTATTATTTACTTTAAAAGATGGACTCTGCTTTTATTAAAGACTTGCTCCAGGGTGCATATCATGTGGTGATAACTGCTTTTGTCTTCTGCTCTAAGTAACAAACAATATTATTTTTACGAAAGAAAAACCTCAACATTGTATCAAACCAAGACTATCCTGCACACCCAGCATATATCACAGGATGAACTGTTGTCTATAATTGCTTTCTACAGCTCAGTCACAAGCAGAACCACAGGCCTAACTCAACTGCATACAAACACTAGCCAGAGCTTGATAAGCACAGCAGTGGCCATACAACAACTGGATAAACCATCATGCCTGTTTAACAGTGAAAATCACTCTGCAAAGAAATGAGACATTCTCAAGCAGTCAAAACTTGCTTTGTAAAATCCCGTTAAACTGCAGCAGCAGATTAGAAAGAGCGGGGCCCCAAGCTGCAAACTGCCACTGTCAAGGCCACACAAAGAAATATTTCTTTGCTTTTACAGAAATGACCAATGAAAAAACTCTCACAATAGCACACCACCCACAGAAGCCTGTAGAAAAAATATTAGAATGTAATTTCAAAAATTGATGCCAAATTGAAGCTGCTGTGCATATACACTCTGTTTCTCACCATCAGCGACCTTTGATGCAGTAAATATTTTGGGTTTTGTATACGAATTTCTTATGACAATGTAATATTGGGGACTGCAGTGTTAAAGAAATCTGAAGGAAGAGGATGGAAACACCCAGTAGAAGTAAACATGCAAAAACCAGCAGACTGAAATACACGTATTTCTTTGAAGTCACAGTGCTTACTGCACACCTACAAGAAAGTGATGAATTAGTCTCCAGAGAAAAGTAAAAATGTACCTATTCCCTTACCTGGTAACCTTCAGTCTTCTTTTGGCACCATTTCAACAGAGCATTCCTCTTCGAACCACCATACTCCCGAGCCAGGGCTGCCAGTGGGTCCTTTCTCTCCACACTAATCCAGGGAAGCATAAGGGAGAAGATGATAAATATGTTTGAAGTCTCTTATTTTTTACCAGCGTGTAAATAATATCTGTACGACAAAGCAGAATGGCAGCACAGAACCTAAACGTAAACCAAACTGTGATAGCTTTCAGAGCTTGCATTCTATATTTGCCTTTAGATGAGACAAATTCAGTTGGTATCACTGCATACAAAGAGCTGAAAAAACAGGAGCCTATGGATATTTGATAGCATGTGTTAACCCAGCATTTCTGCTATTATTTTCATCAGCTTTACTTATAAAATTTTCAATTAACCTCTTTGCTTTACATATTGAAAACTAGGATTTAGGGTGTAGAATTGAAAGAAACTATCTAAAGAATCTGTAACAGCAAATTCACATCCAGTTGAGCTGCTGCAGAGTGAGCTCTTGAATAAAATGAAAAATCTGGAAGCTGTATTGCAGTCAAGGCCTCGAGGACAGCTAAAGGCCAACAATCAAAACACCTGCATTGACTCCACCCTACAGCTTCTACTGTTGGAAATAATGGTGGAGATCAGAGGAAAATATACATGTTTTTTCTCAAGATAGAAGAAAATTACGTGTCCAGCTTTCCCTTAGACCTCAAAGCTTTTAGTTTTTAACTCACCATAACATGCAAAGCTACAGTAAGATAATGAAGGTTGACCACTCCTACACATGATGGAATTCTTGTATACAACTTAGCGCCTCCTGAAAGCTTGCTATCCTCATTTTGTCATGATTGCTCATCTTACAGATAATTGTGGTTATTATAATCTGAATTTTGATATTTAGATCTGACACAGCCTGGTAATTCTGAAGTGGACAGATGAGCCAGCAGAGTTTCTACTGGAGTCAGGGGTCCACCAGATTAAAACATTCGTCTTGGTGCCAGGTAATGCTGTCAATCTTTCCAGTGTGCTGTTTTTCCCAGGAAACCGAGTTGGTACCTGAGTTTGCTTTGGGGTTTCAAACTGCTGGGGGTAGAGGTAAGCATTCTGCTGCTGAAGGCCATAGGGGGTTTGCTCAGGGATTCCAGGGAGGGGCTTTTACGGAGGTAATGGTCTGGTTTCAGTTCTTCATTTCTCCCCTTCAGAAGGTCTGTGGGAATTAAAAAAAAAGCTGTCAGTATGCAGTCTGAGGGATTAATCACTGTCCTGCCACCCAGCACACAATATGTAGTCTGTTGTTTTGATTCTAAACAAATGTACTCATTTGTTCATTAAACACACATGGGGCTAGGAAACCTTGAGCAGATTAGAGGTGATCATAACAAGGAATGGCTTTGATGATTTCAACAGTACAGACTGCCTGGTTTCCTGTGATTGATACTCCTACTGGGGGGTAGGGGCCTCAGGTGAATGAGGGGAAATACCAAAATCTACAGTCTTAAAGGTTCAAAAGCCGATTGCCAGATATCTTCACCAGATGACTGACCAGCCCTAGTACAATAATTTCTTTTCTGCCATTAGTAGACTTGTAACAAGAAAGCTTCTTGTCTCCTGAATACAACGCAGCTTAAGGCAACAGTAAAAGGCACTTACTATCACATGATGTTTGGCATCCTATCTGACAGAACTTTGGGAAGTCTCAATATATTCATAGCAGATGCATCTATATTTTTATTACACATATTACATATTTTATATATTTTATGATATTCATATGTATATATAAAAATAAATAAAATAAAATCAACAAAATTAGTAGCCATAGAATCCAATGTTGATAGGTTTTTGAAGAGAAGCCAAAGAGATCAYAGAAATCAAATTATCTCCCCATGCATATCAATCATGAGGTAGAGCGATGTGTAACACAGGGAACAGTTGGCTGTTTCTTTTCTGCAGACAAACTGTCAACAAGCCAGGATCTATGGCCAGCACATTATGAGCTGTTATCAGAAATTAATTGAATGTGGAACACAACTTTTTCTCCTCCTTTTCAGTTACCTCCCTATGTTAATTATCAACTAATGCCATATCACCTAGAGGTGTGAATTCCTTCTTATCTCAGCTTCAGCAAAGGCTAGTATCACTGAATCAGCCCTAAATTTCTTTGCAGCAGTAACCAGGGTGTGTACCAGCAGTTGCCAGATAAACACATCCTTCCAACAGGCGTGCAGCTGCCCTTGCTTTGGCTCCTGAATTTCGCAAGACTAAATCAGCTTTTGTAGCTGCTGAGAGCTATAGGCATTTCTGCASCTCCTTTCCACAGCATAAATGGCTGCTAAGTTCCTATCTATTAAGAAATCCAGATGGAAAAGGACAAAATCCAGTCCAGGGAGATTGTCTCCTTTCCAGCAACTTGGCTGTTGGCAGAGCTTTGTTGGATTGGATTGCGTACACCTTGCTCAGTCAGGGTCATCCTTCCTTCCACTCACCTGTCCCTTCTTTGTGTGCACCATGAATCCATAACAAACAAGAAAYAGCACACAGCATACTTTTAAAAAGTCTTTTTGTTGGTTTTCCACTATATATTCCAAATGTGTATGATTCTTCTAGCTCCTCATTAGGTTGGATTTATGGGGAATTGCCTCAAATTTAAATAGCCACACCAATCAGACAGGCATCCAATGAATGATTCTTGGGACCGTTTTAAACTTAAGAATATTCTGCTTAGAGAAACAGATCTACCACAAAACGCATATCAATAAACAAAATCTGAACATTACAAAGAGGAATGTAGGTTTCTCACTAGTTTACAAGGATAGCAAAAAAAAAAAAAAAAAAAAAGCAAACCACTGTTAAATTGTCCTTAACATAATTGGACTGGTTAATGGCATGGTCCAATTAGGAAATGCTGTGCCAGTCATTCAGGATGCATTCAGGCATGGTACGGAAAAAGGAAGGAGAAGGAAGGAGAAGGAAGGATCCCATATAGGAATAAAGGCTATTGAAAGCATCTAGCTGGAAAGAAAAGAGGGAGAAGATGAGGGCATATTAGGAGTCATTTGGAAAGAGAAACAGGATAATAATAGTATGAAAAATATGCAACATGATTAAAGAAAAYCACATTCTGTTAGCACTATCTATTTGCACTATTTAAAGAAACTTTGTGGTTACTGGCTTGAATTATACAGTAGTGCCTGAAGTGGTGCAAGTTAACAGTATCCAGTTTTATACTTCGAGACTCACTTGCCTGAGTAACATACTTCCTTTGACTTATTTCTGGCTGCTAGAAACTCCAAGACAGAACCAGTAAACCTCTGATTTTAAATTAAAAGATCATAGTCAAATATCAGCTCTCTCTGCGAAGTAATCCATTCTCCTCTCCAACGATGTAACATTTGGGTCATATTAAGGACATCACAGAACCCTGCTGTGATACTGGTCAGATGGAATCAGCCAGAAGATTATTATTGTGGAGACTACTTCACTCTGAATTTCCTTGGGGATATTTTTTAATTCAGTGTTGTTTGCATAGGGCTTGGATYAACTGCCTTCTAGGATTATTTAGATTGGAACCAGAGCTATTACAACTTTATAGTGAGTAAGCATTTGCTATGGATTATTGGAACTAAATTAAACCCAGGTACAAAGAGAAGCTGTAAATACAAGAACTTGTTAGATAAGCAACCATAAACTTTTACCATACAATGGCTAATAAAATATCTGTTGATTTCAACAGATTTTCACAGAACAATTATCAATGGGTAATAACAGTAATTATCCATGGCCTGAAGTGAGATATTTATTATTAAGGACTGGCATTATACTACACAGTTGACAGATTACAGCAAACTGGTAGAGATTAAAAAGGTTTTATGTTCTGTTTAGGATCATCGAATACTCTCACGCAAGACATTTTCTGGAAACCAACTGATACAAAAAGTAAACTCAGTCTGTTCCACTGATAACTTCTGCTTGCTTAGCATTTACCCCTGCAGGAGAAGCCAGTAGCACAGACAAGATGTTATTTGTTTATGCTGCCATCTACCCTATAACCTGTTTTGCTGTTCAGATCCAGTATCTCTTCATCTTTGAATGATGGAAGGGGAAGATTAGCAGATTATCTGAAGATATAAAGTTGTAACAGCTCTGGTTCCAATCTAAAAATGAAGACAGGTTCTAATTTCTCTCCTCTACCAGCAATCTATTGCAGAAAATCCAGTCTACCAATGAAGAAGTTGTAACTGATTTTTTTTGTCCCTCCCTGCAGTTTCACTGAGGYTTCACTACAGGAATATAATATTTCATCTGTCCTTAGAAATTCAATAATCTGTTGTAACTAGCTTTGATTCCAATGCAACAACTACATTCAGGACTAGATAATCAAAATAAAGGGCCCTAGAGAAAATGGGAAACAAACACTGGTAGAAAAGAATATTAAATGACAAGAGAACAAAAGCAAAGTGTGAAATAAAAACAAACGCATCTCTTGAGAACTCTCAGAACAAAGTATTTCAAGCCCAAATATGACTGCTCCTAAAACAGTCACATCGGTATCTGAAATGTTTGATGTGTTTCAAATGAAGCCTAATTTAAAAACAAATAAACCCTCAAAAGACAGTGTTTTGGACTTGTTCCAGATACATACATGTTGACTAAAATCCAATCCTCTCCAGTTCCACAGCATGGATTAGAGAGGTGCCATGGATACTTTGGAATAAAGAAGGCAAGTTTGTGTTGGCAAACCATAATAAATCAGCTATTTTTTAGTTTTCCAAGGCTATGATCAAGATGGGAATGGAAACACGACAAAATTAATAAGCTCTCTAAAACAAAGACTCTGAAGACACTTTTTCATGTTCCCTTTGACCATACGAGAAGAGGAAAAATGGCCCAGGCAGAGGCCAACAGTTAATGACAAGCTTTTGCTAGTAAAAAGAGGTAACGTGTACGTTTACTGCAACTTACCTGCAAGAGGAAGGTCTGAAAGATCTGTGTGTCTGGCAACACCCTTGCCGGCTGGCTTGGCATTATTATAAGCAGAATGTCTCTGTGAAACAAACAAACGTACAAAAGATAACTAAAAAAATACTAGCCCACGTGCTTAAATAGGCAAGCAGAAAGAAGAGATATTTCTGCTATCTCAAGATCACAAAGCAGGTGGAGGGATACAGAAACCTTTCAACAAGGTACCAGTTGTACCTAGAGCTGGATAAATGGTTGTGAAAAATAAAAGGACAAAGGGACAATATTTTTAGCTGCTAATATATTGGTTCCTGAACTACTTCACATTTCTATTTGCACTGCTTTTTCTCTTGCCAAACACAATCTAGTGTCACAAACCCAAAGTAAGAATGCCTGTTCCTAACCCTGCCTCTGTCCCCAGCACCCCGAATCATAAGTCAGAAGGAGTCTTGTCTCTGCAGCTCCAGCACCAGTTTTCAGCATTAATACCCCCTCAGCCAGGCATTAATAGAAGGTTTCCAGACCTCCGTTTAATCCCATTCTTTAAACTTCCTTTGCTGATTCTTTGCTCACACATTTGTTAAGTAGTCTTTCAAAGTCATCTCATTCTTCAGAACACTCACCTAAACAACCTAGCCTCGCAACTTTTTTTACCCAGATTCAGAGGGGAATATCCTGTTGTAAGCCCAGTGACCACCCCGTCAAAAAACATACAATGGCTTCTCTAGCCTGGAAAGGTTAGCAGTCTGATGGTATGCCACCTTCAGCATATGTTGAAATCAGGAAGCACAGTGCATTTGCTTCTCCATCATTCACAAAAGCAGTATTTCCAATAACATTGCACCACAGATTTGAAAATTGTTAACAGAAAGTTAACTGGTGCAGTGACATAAGAAGTACGACATTCCAGAGCAGTTATGCTTCAGTAGGAAAAAAACCAAACTCTAAGAACTCTTCATTCAGCACTGTATGAACTTACTGGATAACTGGGAGCATACATCTTAGAAACTTATTATTCCTTGTCTCTCAACAAACATGCCAGCTACCTAGTTTAGTTTGATGTTTCTTGTAACTCACTCCCAATAATTGAAACCTATTTTCTGGGCAACAGTGATTAAAGTTCAGAATTGTATTCCAAAGAGTTCACATCCGTCCACTGAGACCTCTAAGCTGAAGTCAAAGACAAACTCACTTTGATCCTTTTTGTTAGTACTACAGCATTTGATGTTTCACAGCAAATAAACAGATGAGTTTCCCCTTCCCCTTGTCAACATATGCATGCTGGCATGCTGAAGCTATGTCATGCTGTAGCAAACACCTCATCTACCCATTTTAAAACTGCAAGGATGGAAAGAGCTCCTTGTACCTGCATGGGAGAAACAGCAGCTGCTGGGGCTGTCCTCACTGGAATTCCACTTAGAGGGCTCCTGGGGACCTTGTGAACAGTGATATTTTGGCCAGTGCTACCTGCAAGGAAAAAATGTGGAAACATTTGCATTTCAAACCCAATTATCTCCCTCTTGTTAGGGCAGGGAACCACTGGTGTAGTGACATTCCACAGATAGTATTTATGTGCCAAGCACTGACAGAAAATATCCATTAAGCAGCAAGAAGCAGCACAAAATCGCAAAAATTACCTGCTCACTGCTAGAAAATTTTTTTAAGACAAAATACAGTGTTCAAATACCTGAGCATCCTAAGTCAAATGATTTTATCAGCGACTTCACAGTGGCTGCAGATTCTGACGGTGTGGGAGATGCTCTGCTAATGCAGACTCCTTGCCAGCGGTTGGTTGTATCTGCCTCTAGAGATTCTACCTCTTCAGCTGTCAGCCTGCAAAGCAGAAACCAGATCAAAGTCAGAGGCAACAGGAAGTGCAAGCAGAGATTAAAGGTCTTTATATTAAGGCAAATCCAACGACGCACATCTTTTATTGTAATGCCCAGAACATGGACCACTCATTAGAATGTTCATGTTCTTTTCTTGGAGTGTCTGGCAAACATTAAATCATTGAGTCTAACAAACTTTTCTGCATTGTTAACCATATCATCCCCATTCCCCATCCTCACACAGGATGGAAGATTATCATAGAAAAAAGCAGTTTGATGAGACTTGAGTAATCATTGATAATTACCTGAAGATGGGCTTTCAATACAGCACAGGGGCCAAGGGGCTACTGTGGTCCTCAGTGTATAATGAGGAAAGTAACCAAAGAGAAAGATGTTATTTTACACTCTATGTTTTTAATTGGCGTGACCACTGCTGAGGTAATTGTTACCAGTTAAAATGCCATAATTGAAAGTAAAATAAGTAATTGGACAGGGTTCAGATAAGAGCCATAAAAATTAAACCAGAAAATATACTTCATAATGAAAAACTTTGGAAACTCAACTCTTACAGCTTATCAACAAGGACATCTGCTGAACAAGTAAACCCTCAATCACAATCCATAAGCAGTTATATGGGGAATAAAACTGTTAAGTGTTTCATCCTAGCAGACACAAGAATACCAAAATTCAATGGCTGGAACGAAGATAGACAAACTCAAAATAGAAATAAGGCTCATATTTTAACAGGAAGGATCATTAAGTTACTCCATTGAAAAGAAATTTTGAAGTCAAGATTAAGTGCTGGACTTACAGGAATTAGTACAGGAAAGTCCACAGCTGTGTTAAACAGCAAACAATCGTACAGTATAACTGTTGCTTCTAGTCATGCATTTTACAGATCTGGCTGTCATTGCTTAGCACTGACACTGTACTTACCCGGTAGCTCTCAGGTAGACTTCGAGTGTAATTACCTAGCTTTAGCTTAGGAAAGCTGCAATTAGATAACAAAGTCTAGTCACATAAAAAGAGAGTATTTATACATTACTTTCCTGATCTCCTAGCTGCTTAAGAAATGTATGCTGGGGCATCACCACTTTTCCCTACTTTTAAGTACGGTAGGCACCAAAAGCTACATGAACACAAAACCAGAAATTATTTCATAAGAAGGCTGGAGGACTCCATCCAGAAAGTGCCTATGGGGTTGAACAACTTCTGTTGAGCTAAAAATAGAAGTCAGAGTCTTTTTCATTCCATTTTGGCATCAAAGTCTACAAAATGCAAGGGGCTAAAGGGTGTCAATGAATAAGAGAATGAGAGTGACTCATGTTTCTATTTTTGGCAGAGCTCAAGGAGGTGCTGTCTTTAAGCAGACATTGGCTATTTCTTTGCTAATTCATTCAAGCTCCTTGTGTGCCAGGGGAGCCTGCAGAGGCTAGAGAAAAAGCCATTTCAGTTCCATTCTCCATTTAATTCAATAAGGAGGAAAGGCAGATTGGATAAGATTCACTGAGCTCTGAGGGAGCGCCAGCGTTTTGCTGACTAACTTTAAGTTCTACCCTTCACTTTTTTCTTCTGTGGCTTCATAAAGCCTAAACAACAAATCARCGGGTGATAGCACCTGCACTTTAGTTATACGAAAACACAAAAGCTAAAGGAGTCCTGCTTCTAGTAAAGTATGGAGGAAGGACAGACTTCTGCCTCAAGATACCAAGCCACCCAGTGCAATCCATTGCACTTTCAAGAATTAAATAGGCCACTATGCAAGAGTTCTGTCTAGTTACCCAGGTAATGACGGTATGCACAAGGTTTGTGGAATATTATCAGAGTAAGAAAGGAATAGTAAATGCCTGTAGGCCAACTGGCAAATCTTGAGAATAAAGCAAGCCAGAGGTATGCTCCAGGCAGCCATCACTCCACTGGTTAGGATTTAACTCTGAGACCAGCTCAAACCTCACAGACTAGTCTCCTCAGTCCAGTCTTCGATTACAAAAGGATGCAAACATGTTAAATAAAGTTACAAAAAAAACTAGCCGAAAACTACTCTCTCTCTTTCGAGAGTAACTAGACCAGCCCCTATGCYGTGCCACAGAAAAGTCCATTGAGAAGTCACATGCCATTATTCTGTCATTGTACAGAGTAATTATGAAGATTCAAGTGCTGGAGCTACTACCGGTTCCAATTTTGTTAGGATGCTTCCTGTAATCTTAAGTCTGTATATTTGTAATAGGCTTCTAATGCACCCTGAAACAACATCCTAGATTAAACACAATCACGTCAGAAAACTGAGGCCTCTCATGCTGCAAACCTTGGCATGAAAGGTAGGAAGAATAGTGCTGAGACCTATTTGCTTCAACTAAAACCAGACATGCCAGCGAACAAGCAATGGAGAGTTATGAAACTTGGTGAATACCTTCCATTTTTAAAGAGAAAAATCTGTATGGTAAGGGGATGCATGTATGTGTACATATATGGGTTTCTTAATAGAGAAGCGGAAGCGTAACAGCTTAACTTGCAGTAGCAAGCTAATTCAGGCGGACAGTATAGGAGAACATGACTTGGAAAGATTAATGACAAGCCATAAATTCAAACCAAAAATGACTCCTTGTGCACAGAATTTATTTAGCTTAGTATAGCTTAGGCCATCCAAGACAACTAAGCAAACTGCTACAAAAAGGATGGATTTGAGCAAAGTGTCATCTACTGCTGTATGCTTGCCTTGAAACAAGAATGAATGGTTTACACAGAAAAATGCTGGAAGTGCAGCTGGCTTGAGTGGAGCAGCTCCAGGAGGAAGCAGAGCACTTTAGCCACAAAGGAATTAAAGTGTGCAGAGTCCTTTTCACAAAACCACTGCCTAGTTTCATTCATTCATTGGTGAGAGAAGTAGATGCAGTGAGCTTTTCTCTAATGGCAAGAGTTAGTCTCCTTGTTTTCTAGGTTTGGAATATGTGGACAACAGACTGCCAAAGTGCAAGTCTTTCTGTGCTTAATGTAAAGATTTTGGCAACAGCAGCCTTCATGTGTTTGTGAAATTGTGTTTGTGAAATTTCTAAACTGCTCCGATGACCTCTTCGTTACAGGTGGCCTAGGACCACAGAACCATATTTTCAGAAATAATTACCCTGCAATCTAGTCTTTGACACAGTTCCTGTCATTGTTGTGAATCCTCCTCAACTCCAAGGGACACAGAGACACACAGCTACTGATGCACAGAACAGAAGAGAGGCCAAGGGCAGGCAGCAGACAATTCCAGACGCTTAAACATTTATTTGGCACTTCAGTATATATTTCTTAAACATAAAAACCAACATTCAACAGCTGCCAGCACAGAAAAGAAAGGCAACACAAGTGTGCATATATGCATACACTCCAGTAGCACGGCACAAAGGTGAAGGCCATGCCAAAGCCAGGACATCCCGCAGAATTCTCTACTAGCTCGGCCTGCTCTGAGACCAGGCCCTTGCTAGGTCTTCACATCCAGGAGGAAAGGACAGGAATCCCACAGCCAAAACATGAAATTCCAGTCCTGGAATGAATCCTGATGATCTCCTGGTAGAGATGGTGACATCTGAGTTTCTCCTTAGCATCCAAGTTAAGCTCTCTCCAGGTGTCTCCAGTTGCAAAGCTGAACTTCAGCAAGTTCTCCCTGATCATATACTTCACCTGAGTTAACRGCATGAGAAAGACTCCTTTCCAAGAGGATATTTACTAGGGGCTTGATATATTCATTTCTTTTCCTTCTGATCTCTCCATCTGCAATTCTCACAGCCAGGACAAACCTCACGTGGGACATTCCCTGTGAAAGTCGTAGCAGGACATGCTCCTTGGGCACCACCCTGCTTCCTAACACACACCAAGTCAGACATGCCACCCAGTGGCAAGTGCCTTGTCAATACAATTATTAAAAAATCTGAAACCATCAAAGCAGCTGATACCAAATAAATAACTTCATGTTTCTATTCAGTTTTCCTGCTGGATTTCAGTAACATATCGCTTTGTGTGATAAAGTTTGTGTGTATATGTATACATACTGATCTGTATGCATAGATGTATTTAGACACACACAGATAGATCTATGAATATAATACTATATGGAGAACTCATAAGGTGTATGTGCATTAAATTTTACAAATAGACATACACACTCAGTTTTGTTTTTTGCTTAAGCTTAAAAGGGCATGTTTGAATTTCTGTTTCAGGGCAAATACCCCCATCCCTCCAAAAAAGCCCTCAGTTATTTCAGTTCCCCAAATCTCTGTGATTACTTCTTATGGCCTAGTTGGCTTTCGACTAATTCAGAACTTTTTCYGCCTCACGGAGTCTTCTGAAGAGAGAAGCCTTCTGAAACAAAGAAATAGGCTCTTGCYCATGGGGTGGACCTGAGCAGCATTCACACTTTGCGATACACTTGACTTTTGCAGGGCAATAAAAAACTGGAGGTGCTTTCTCGAATTGAAACTTCCCTTTTTCAGCTGCAAGTTGAAGGTATGTCCTGAAGTGTCTCACAGGCCTGGCTATGCATCCATTCAGGGCTGTGTTAGCTGGTAGAGATCAGGCACCTATGGAGATACAGACAACAATTGGGGAAGTTACAAGAAGCAATACAATACCCATTCTGAGGTACAGCTCTCTATTTTACAGTTAATCATCCCATCATCACTAAATAAAGGGGAAAGGGGAAAATGCTGATGGTGTCGCTAGGACAGTTAAAGGAGCACCTTAACACTCCACTAACTCAGCTTCGGGACATGATGAACAAACAACAATACAATATACAAAAGAGGAAAAAAAAAAAAATCTATGTTGCTCAGATAGGAAGAAATTAAGTATTTAAAGCCAGGGAACCAATTTCAAAGGACAGGGATGGTAGTGTTCCTTGCTTTCCTCTCCTCTAGTCATTTAGGACTATTCATTCAAAATGGGTACATGAACCTGTCCAGGCAACTAGAGCTGCTCTACCTCAGTCAGAGTTTCTGTTTCAGGGTCCTTACACCAAAGGGGATGGAATAATCTCCATGCAGTGTGAAAAAACAAAACAAAACAAAAAACACCAAAACAAACAAAAAAACCAAAAAAACCCAACCCCAACAGAACTCTGAGGAGTCATTAACTAGAGCAAACAAACAATACTTCAAGGACCCTGCTCTGACATTCTAGTTTGCTTACTTTCAGTGAGACCAGAATGAACTATCAGACCTCTATAAGACAGAACAGCTGGAAAACACAGGCACAAATGAGCAGCACATCAGCACATACAGACTGACAGCAGGGTTTAATACACATAGAGTACAAGCTTATTTCCAGGAGAAAAAGCATGTAACACTGCCATGCTGTGGCATTTGAGACTTTAGGAGGAAGAACAGAAGCAAATTAGTGGGATACATCACAATCTTCACGTTAGGCTTCCGTTTGAAGATTTGGTTAGATTATTTTATTATTTTAAGAAGTCGCTCATTTAATTACAGATTTAATTTCTCTGTTTTCTGAGTACTACTCAGCCCAGCTGTCTTTCCTCCATGTTCTCTGTGAGGGCACATAATGTTATAGTGCCAAAATCATTTTGAGAACTTGAAGGGAAAGAGTCACAGCAAGACCTTGAAACTTTCACTGCTGCTAAACAGTGTATTGCCAGAAAGGCTTGGAAATGGGTGTGTAATGAAGCCAAAAAGGGCCATCCATAATTTGGGTACTTTCAGCAATAACTTTCTTCCTTTGTGTTACAAACCCAATATAGCATTTTTTTTCCCCCACCACTTAAATATTTGATCCTAGAACAGCTACAAAAATCAATTTATTTCCAAGGTGAGTGTTCTGAAAAAACGAAACTTGCCACAGGATCATAGGATAATTCAGGTTGGAAGGGACCTCAGGAAGTCACCTAGTCCAACTTCCTGCTCAAAGTAGGGTCAGCTATGAAGTCAGACCAGGTTACTCAGGGTCTTATCCTGTCTGGTCTTACAGCCTCCATCCTTGGAGGTTTTCATAATTTCAATTTCCACCACCTATGAGGAGAAAGTTACACACTAGTGGATTGTAAGCTTTTGAATTTTACTGCAGAGAAATAACCTTAATTGGGATGTAAAATATCATGGAAGACTGTCTGAAACATGGGTTAATCAATTTGTAGGTTTCAATCAGTACTAACTTGGGACAAGTTAACTCCCCTCTTCCTTATTCCATTTGTTTGATGCTGGTCCAACCTCCCCCCAACATTCTTAGTCATAGAATTAGACATTTAATCTGTGTTAAAGATGCCTTTGGGAGGCTCTTACCTTCATTCAGATGAACTCTGATGACCTCATCAGGATTTTTTCTGCAAGTTCTTTGGTTGTTCCTGAACCAAAAATGACTTTTTGTCTGATTAGAAGAATGTAACGGTGAAATCAAACTTGGAGGCAGGAACTCAGGCAGCCACAGGCAAACATTAAAATGGCAGGATGTTGTAGGAGATAAATTGGCTTCAAGATCAATTTTTAAGGTGGAGTCTAATGACCCTCGAGAGATGGCCGAGATTTTGCCAAAAAACCTTTGAGTAGCAAGCTATTTGGAAGGTACATTTTCCAATCGGAGCTTAAAAATCAGACAGGAAACTTTCACTAGGGACTGTCAGATATTCAGCTGAGTGCACAGCTGCTCAGCATTAGCAAAAAGGAGGAATACTTTACAGACTGTGTTAAGATATCATGCTACAAACTGTTTCCACCAGTGCTGAGCATGCATTAAAAGTCACTGCAGGTTACCAGAATCTACTGCTGATTCTGAGCAGTAGCATTTGTGAAAGCTGACTAAAAGCTATGATGACAATATTCCCAGAACTTTCTGGGTGAAAGAAGCTGAGGTGCTGGGGAAGATAGTGACCTCAGGAATGCAAAAATAACTGGGAGTGTAGAACTGGCTCTCAGCAGGAGCTTTGGCGACTTCAAGAATTTGTTTTATAGCTCAGTACAGTTTTCAAATTTCAGTGCTTAGCTGTTGATCACTGGTTTGTTTAGACAGTGATTTACATAGGCTTCATTATCTTCTCCATACCACTCAGTACAGAAATTTTGCACTCTCTGCATGGACACTGTGAGTCAAATTAGTTATACTTAAATTGACAGATGCAAAATTTGGTCTCAACACCTGTCTTTGAAAGAGAATAAATATTGCTCACTGCAGACAGTATATCTGGCTCCATGACCAATGTAATACTCAAAGCAAGCTATACAGATAGTCAACATGACGCAAAGACAGACATATATCTATATGTATGTGAAAGAAAGGGAGAGACAAATGCCAAAACTGACTTAATTAAATGTGCCTAAATACCTCCTTCTGGAATTACATATGTATGGATTCTAGGGATCTAATTTCAAAAGCAGTATTTGCAGCTCAGGCTTCTTATGCCAAAGAGCTGACAATGCAGCCCTGTTCCTTGTACATGGAAGATAAATATCCCAGTTTGCAAATTAGCAGGTCATCTTCTATTCAATTTAAGTATTATCAAATACATCTTCAGATTAAAAAACAAAAGAATAAAGAGGGGAAACTACAAGTATATGATTCCTGCCCTTATATATGGGCTCTAAACAAGAGAACTTTCATTAAGAACAAATTAGGAATGGAAAACAGAGCCCAGAACTTAAGTACTGTCTGGTAATCATTTTGTCTGAATACATAGTCTGTAATAGCTTTTCTTTGCATCCACTGGGGACTCCAATAATGAAACTGGAGCTTAAACACATTCCTTTATTTTTTCTGAAAAGAAGTATTTCTGTTCCTTCAACCCAGGAATTCTGATCCATACACCTCTGCACAAAAGCCCTCCCATATTTTTACTCTCATCTACTGTATAGCTGCTGCGGAAACTCCTGAATGGAAAAAAATAGTGAGCAACTATGTGCAACAAAGCTGGACTGTTACTCCACCTGAAAGAAATGACAGGATTCACTGTGTTCCTGTGGCTATTCTACCAGTGGCCATGAATCTACTAAGAGAGAGATTAAATGGAAAAATCTAGAAGAGCAAAATTAATTTGGCACACATTCTTGATAAACAGTACCACTGTTTGTGTTATTTTGTCTTTCTTTGTTCCCCCAGTAGAATTTTTCATCACTGCAGCTCTGCTTGTGTCAATGCAAAAAAAGAGCAGAGCACTGCCTTCTTTAGAAATTTTGGTTCTTCCTTCTAATACATCTTTTGTTTTCCGTCTCTTCTTATTTAGTACCTCAACTGTAGTATGATTTTTTTGAATGAAAGGTGGTACATAAAAGGTCATGCACTGCATAAAAGCCACATTGTAAGGCATCTGTACTGGTTCCAGATTCAATTGTAAAAGTCACTTTTGTTCTTACCATGCTCCCACAGAGGGAAGCCCCACATATACAGCTTACCATGCTGGGGTGTATCTCTGAATGGTTCACAATTACTGTTCCCCCCTCCAAACACTGAGACTACAGCAATTGTTTTACAGGTGGGTCCACTGCACGACGAAGTCACTTCTGGGCTAAACGCTAACCCAGGCCCCAGTCCAGACCATTTAACACAGCTAATCACATGATACATTTCAAATTAAGGACAGGAGAGGTGAGATGAGGAATCCTAGTACTTGCATTGATCACTCAGTCAACACGTATCAGACTTGCAGAACAAAAAAGTCCAGCTAGTCCTCATTTTAATTTGAACATATATAGTCCTCGACTCCTCTCAGGTTAAGTAGTTCTCTTCTGGATGTCCCATTGAATATATGTAGCCAACCAATCTTTTCACAGATGGTTCAATACAGCTGCACAGAGAGTTATGAAGGCAATAAAACACAGTGGAATACCGTATTGAGAACAAAGCTATAAGAGGATATTGGCAATTGTTATTACTTAGTATTTGCTGATTAAAACCTTCACGGCCTAGTTGACAGAACTAGATCGCCAAAAAGAAAAAGAACAGAAACATCTTAGAATAAGAGACAACAAAATCTGTCAGAAGAGTTAAAAACAGACAAGACGCACATCCAAGCCAATGAATAGTTATTGACAAAGCACTGTTTGCATGCGTGTTAGCAGTCACAAAGATCAAATCTTGGCCTTTGTAAGTAACCAACCTGTTACTGCCCTTCACTTCATCCAGCTCCTTCTGCAGTCTGGCACTCTTCTCCTCTTCCTCCTGAAGCTTCCTCTTTACCACACGGAGCTCCTGCTGGGCTTCACACTTAATATCATTGGCTACAACCACTGCAGTCTGCAGATCAGCTTGAAAACGCCTCCACTCTTCTGTATCTTCCTAGAAAGAGCAATTAGAACCCCAAACTGTTTGCTGTAAAAATGCACCTACTTGAGCTGAGCACTTACTTATTGATCTCTCTTTCAGTGATCACAAGCGACCAGGATTTCACCACAATTTCAAGATGATGCCGAGGTCAAACTAAATACTTGCCTCTTTACACAGTACCGACGAGATTGCCAGAGAAGAAACTGATGCTAAGCTCTCCACTCCAATACAAAAAGTACAATCAAAGTTCTTCCTATAGCTATTGATTATTCAGACTTATGGTACTACTACAAGCACTGTTGCTGAAAAGAGCTCATTGCTACTGATGATTCATGAAGCAGGAATGGCTGTTCTGAAGCAGCAGAAGTTCATAGGCAGAAAAAGCAAAAGTAATTTGCAAAGGATGTATTACATTTTTCCTTCACAGGCAAAGAAACAGCTAGAAATGAGTGAAGAGAATGGAGAATGAAAGGATGTAGAAAGAACTTCCTACAATTGTTCCAGAAAAAGACAATGCTTCTCTCAAATCCAGTACTGCCATAAAAGCTCAGCTTAGCTTTGTCATGGAGTCTAAGCCTTACCTTCATTTGCTTAGTCAGAGCCTTCAGCTGCCTCTCTGTATCTTGTTTTTGTTCTTCCAGCTTCATTGCTTTACCTAGGAACAGTAAAAAAGGGAAAAGATTATTAAACATATAAGGGCAAGGGTGAAAAGTGAAAACGGGAGGGCAGAGCAGCCTATTTGGTTTTGCTTCTAGCAATGCCACTAAATAGACTAAACTGAAATTAAGGTACTCTGTCAATGGATCAGGAATGGAATCAACAGTAGATTTGTTACCCAAACATCTCCGAAATAGGTCATTATTTTGAGGCATTAAACCAGACTTTTAAATGTACAGAATCACATGTGYGGGATCACTTACTCAGCACACACACCCCTGGAGCACTCGATGCAGCACTGGTAAGCGAAACGTGCCGCTCATTCCACCAGGTGGCAGCTCCCCTTCCACAACGCGACAGCAACCTCGACTTTACAGCTCTTACTAGTGCTTTTCCCGAAAAGCTCTTTAGAAGGCCAGTAATTCCAGTTTCTAGAATGGGCAATACATCCTTCGGCTGAAGAATGAGGCTTGGAGACTGTCTCTAATATTATTTCTATACCACTAACTGTTAAAATAGTGACTTCTGTGCATGAACAGAAAGGATTAGAAATATTCCAATTTTGGCCAAAGTGAGGCTCTTGTCACACATATCAAGACATGCCTCCTCCTCCCTGTTGCAGCCATAACGGAGCCTCCAGAATAAGTTCACTTAAATCCTTTTTTCAGCTCCACCTACTTTCTAGGTCACTGATGAGCTGGTTATTGTGAAGTTTTATAGCACGATGTTGTTCCACCTGGTCCTCCAACTCAAAAATGGTCTCTTTCAGGTTTTTTATATCTGCTTCATTCTCTGATGTTTTTTCCTGCAGCTTCTGGCTGGTTCTGCTCAGTTGCTCAGCCTGCCGGTCACACACCTCCTTCAGCTGACCACACTCATTCTCAGCCTGGAACGGAGGAAAGCAAGCTGCAGGTCTGTCTTTATTTCTTAACAGATATCACTCATTAGAGATTTTACTGGGCATCTCATGGACTTAAGAATTGAACCTGTGTTCTAAGCATTGTATAACCTGAGTTTCAATGCT
This sequence comes from Phoebastria nigripes, assembly GCA_035582835.1. Taxonomy (NCBI): domain Eukaryota; kingdom Metazoa; phylum Chordata; class Aves; order Procellariiformes; family Diomedeidae; genus Phoebastria; species Phoebastria nigripes. Next base: position 912,363 of record JAYKAV010002768.1, read on the forward strand.
AATGAGACAGTCTCAGGAAACATAGATGAGCTATGAATGTCAGTTTTCTTTCCTAGTCATAAAGATAATAAAACAAGATGGTAGAAAGGAAATTAAATTTTCTATATGATGAACATAATTCCAAACCAATCTCTGCAGGTAATGAACAGAGAGGAATGATATTCCTGGAAAGCTCTGCATCTATTCATGTACTATGTTATGAGAGTGATATCACTGCCTTAGGGCCAAGATGATGATCAGTTTGTCCACATTAACAATTTTATTGCTTTTACCATGTGCATTTTCAATGGATTATGAAAACATACGTAGTAGAGCTAGCTACTGCAGATAAGTATATTTTCTGGATATAGGACATCTGGAATTACTGAAGAGGGAATCTGCTGCACTTCAGTTTGTTGGCTCAGGCCCACAGATCTATGCTTCCAGGTTTGGGGGAGATCCCTGAGTATGAACAAGTTATGGAAAAGCAAGGTGTAGGCTGCCAATTCAGTGAGTAGCACTGGCACAGCCTGACTGAAGGGCAGCCTTACAGAAGCCTGTGGTCTTGTTTGGGTGTCACAAATAGCCAATGATTCAAAACAGCTTAATTCGAGGGAAAGGAAGAATAAAAAGGAGGAAATCTGTGGTTTCAAAACCAAGCAATAAAAGTTTGGTAGAGAGTCTGAGCACTCAGCAGTTTTTCATTTATTCTTCATAACCTGCAGCTCTAGCAAGCACTTGGGAGCTTCCTCTACTAACTCCATTTGCTGCGGTCACCTATTTAAGCTGAAAGGACATCTGGATTTTCTAAATCACTCAAATCATGGAGGTGCTTTTTGGCAATGCTCTCTTCCTCTGCAACTAGCCAATTTTACCGTTCTTCTCACGATCCCTTCCCCATACAGGAAAGGCTGCACACACTGACTATCACTCTTTCTGCAGTGGTGGGACAATCACAGGCTTGTGCTTTATTAACACTTGTTCTATGACGCCTCACATTGCTGCTCTCTTCTGAACACCCAGGATCACACAGAAAATAGAAACATTAATTGACTTAAGCTTGCTTGGAGACTACCAAGTGAGGCAGAGAAAAATTGTTCTAAAATATATCTTTTTTTGCCTTTACCTATCACAAAACAGAATATTTCTCAGTTTTGTAAAAATATTTTAGTTTTATGAAAAGAAATCTCATCTGGAGCTTGACCGTGCATCATTAGTCATGTTGCTGTAAATATCAGCTTCTCTGAGCATTAGCTCATGTCCTTGTGTTCTCATGACCAATGACACCTATAGTTCACTACTAATTAATCATGATTAATTATTAAGAACTTAATATTCGCTGCTAACTACTCATGCCCTTCTCTATCTGGATTACCAAGTGATTTTCACTAATATTTGTTCACATAATATCAAAGTAATTTTTTATTGACCTGATGCTCTCTTGCTCCAATTTTGATAAACACAATTCTATTTACCAAAATAGTAAATTCTGCAGAAGATATTAGGGGAAATTAGTTTTGAATTTATAAACACAGCTATGCTAACAGTTATTCCTGGGAAAATATGCATATGGCAGCAGAAACAGAGACAATATCATACGACCCCAGCTTCCATTCAAAACTAATTAATGCAATTTAAATCCTGGAAACTTATAATCAATGGCTCAATAACAATCTAAAGACCAACAATTATCTATTTATGGAAGAACAGATAAACAACCATTATATTTTACAGCTGTTACTCCTTTACCTTAGATAGCAGACCCTGAATGTGCTTCAGTTCACTGTTTGCCTTCAGCAGCTCCTGTTTAAGCTCAGTGCAAGATGCTTCCAACTGATCCTTTTCTGTGTGGGCTACTTTCAGCATCTCTTGCACCTCAGAGTTGTCAGTAGTACATCCCATTGCGTTGATTTCTGCTGCCTTTTGTTTCTCACTCTCTAACTGAGTTTTGAGAGAGCCATTCTCAATTTTTAGACCTTCTAAGGCAATTTTACAGTCCTCCAGAGTTTTTGTCACTGTGCTGTTGCTCTGCTGTTCCACTTCTAGAAGTTTAAGCAGCTTCTCGTTTTCTTCTCTCAGGCTTTTAATCACTTGCTGGGCATCTTGATGCTCCCTTTCTAAGCTTCGTAGGCTGCTGGTTAACTGTTGCTGAATGTTGAGCAACTTCTCTCTTTCAAATTGTGCTTTTTCAAGAACTTCTGCACATTTCTGTTCCAGTTCAAGGACCTTCCCCTCCTGAGCTCTGCTTTCTTCATTCTTGGATCGCTCTTGGAGGAGAGTCATTAGCTTCTCATTTTCTTGGTTCAGCTGTTCTGCTCTATCTCTATGTTGATGAAAGGAAGTCTCCAGGAGAGCTTTCTCTTCCACTAGCTTCTCATTTTCTGCTGTCAGCTCCTGCACCATTTGCTGTTGATCTGACAGCTCCTGCAAAGTGGCTTGTAATTCTTCTGCTGTGCTATGGTGATTCTCTTCCATTTTTTGTATTCTCTCTGTAAGAGATGCAACAGAAAGGTCACTAATATTGTTTGGAGAACTTCCTGTAGTGGAGCATTTGGAACCTTTGAAGTGGTTGCTGTTGGAGGATGTTGGCCTGGAAGGTACATCTGCTATATGTTCAAAATCAGATGCATCAGGTGACAAGGAAGCTTTAGTTACATCACTGCTGGAAGAACCTGAATTGCGCAGTACACCCCCATTCACATGCTGCCTGTGCTCATCCATTTCACCTCTCGACACATTTTTTGATGGGCTTCCAAAACTGGATTCTTGGGTAGTTGGGGTTGGGAGGCTGCTGTCACCTCCACTGCTTGTTGTTGTGTCTGAGACAGGTGAGTTCTCTAGATAAAGCAATTTCTCTTTCAAAACACGATTTTCTTCTCCCAGGCTAGCAAGCTCTTTTTGAAAAGTCCTGTTTTTTTCCTGAAGGGTCCGTATTAATGGATCTATGTCAACAGGTGATACTGTTTCTAAATTTTGGTTGGAAGCACCCATTCCTTCAGCATTAAGTGACCCTTTCTCTTTGCATTTCTTCAATTCACAACGGAGTTTGGTAATTTCAGAATCTTTCGTCTTTGCTTCTGCCAGGAGTTCTTTAACCTGAGATTCCAGAACAGCCTTGTCACCAGCTTCATTCTCTTGCTTGGACTTGCTAGTGGGGCGCACGTGTTTGGTAGGAGTCGGTGTACCAGAGGAGGTGGGGCTGGGTTGTGTTTTCCTAGTATTGGTTTGACCACGCAATACGGCTCGCTCTCTGGATACAGTTGATGATATTTCCCGGGGTGCTGGAATCCCTGTGCGCCTTGCAGCTGAAACTGTTCCTTGAAGAGAAAGAGATGAGGCAAATTGAGTTAGTTCATAAAGAAAACAAGTCACACGACAACAACGCTAGAGCCTAGAGCAGTCTTGGAAAAAACACCTGAGTGTTTGAATAGGTTTAGTCATGACTGAGTGTGTGGATTCACGTTTCAAAGGCTTGTATTATTTTGCATTTCTTCCTCTCCCACCCCCCGCAAAGGAACACAGCCTGCTGAACTTTTTCCCAGTGTAATAATATAATACATAGATGCTGCAATACATGAACTGCAACCTCCAATACCGGGATATTAATTATTTGAAAATAAAAATTCTTTTCACTACTTTGTGAAATGCTGMATTTAAACCTATTAATTTCTGGGGAAAAGTTCCGTAACTTAAGAAAAGATACCATCTTTGAAAAAAAAAGTATTTTTATCACACATGAGTATTTTATCACACATAAAACTAATGTATTTGCATTATGCTCAGTTTATGCAGATCATCGTCTGAAACATTTATGCTGACTGCAGATTCAGTGAAATACAAAACTCTCCTGGCATTTCTAACACTAAGACAATTCTGTTGCTGCAGCTTCTTGCAGAGATGGACGAGAGATTTTTCATGTTATAAATTCCCATCCTCTTACGGAGGAAGAACAAAAGGAGGTTAGAAAGTTGATGCTGTTCTGTTTGGTGGTTGTTTCCCGCCCCCCCACCCCCACCCCAACCAATTTAATGCAAAGCATTATGTGATTACAAGGGAAATAAAGTTTCCGAGTTGCTGATCTTCATCTTCCAAAGCTCTCTCTTGGAATATGGGACCATGGGTACTGAAGAAACAATAAGAGCCATCCTAACCATGAAAGTATTTACAAGCTGGTTAAAGAAAAGAAGCTGGTTCAAAGGGGAAGTATTATATGCCACTGCAAGTAGCAACACTATTTAAGAAATTCCTGTTTTCAGGACCTTACTCAAAAGGAAAATCCCTAAAGTACAGAGCCATAAAGTTTTGGGATATGGTACAACGAAGAGATATTGTCTGATGTAGCCACATAAACAGGATGCAAGGGCCAGTTATACAAACAGAAAGGGCTAGTGAGCCAGTGTTTGCAATAAAAACAAGTTCCAGAAGCACTCTGGGGGGAAATCCTAGAATCAATTACATCTCCCCATATTTGAGAGACTCTCTTTGCTGGTACACGTGTGCAGCGCTCACAGAAAATCAAAGGGCAGTTAAGACCAAAGGGGAGGCAGACTCCCTGCTGCACAACTGCGTGACTACTGCCTTACACTGCAAGCAACTTCATAACCCTCCCAAAGCATTTTTCACACATTGAGGAAGTCTCTCTCAGTAATGCAGGACAGTGAAGGGTTAATATTAACAACACCGAGTTTGCTCAGCATCTCTTTTGAAGAATGCACTAGGTTTATAAACCCCACACAAACAGGAGCCCCTCCTCCTCTCTCCCAAACAAACACACTCTGCAGCAGGCACAATAAACACACAGAGACAAAGAGCAGCTGAAGAAAAGACCCCTGAACACAGAGGCGCTGTGCTGGAAGGAGAGCACAGAAAGGGCTCTGTGATGGCAGGGGCACGATAAGGCCAGAGACAAAGGCTCCAGTGTTTATGGGAAGAGATAGCAAGGACAGTCTGGCCGGACAGCGAGCAGCCCACACAGCTTCATTTAGTCATCTACAGCTGGAGGCGCCAACATATCAAGGCAGCTCCAGGCTCCCCAGTGAAAAGTGCAGCGCAAGCGGAGAGGGGAGATTTTCCACTGCAACTCAAATGGCTGCTGGTGCAACTCCAGACCTGAGAGCTCATTTCAGTTGTCAAAGCTGAAGGCCCCCGGCTCACTGCTCAGCCCGTTTCTTAAACCCGAGGGCTCCCAACTGCCAAGATCTGACACCTGTAAACCACGTTCACACTGAGCTCAGCAGACAAGTAAAGCTTTTAGTGTCAATGCAGCTAACACTATAAGATGAAGGACAACAGGGAAATTGAATGGACCATGATGTTATGCGGTGCTTCCAGTGGAGAAATACCAGCTCAGCACAGCTCCTTCCTACTCAGAGGCAGAGGTTCATGTGGGGATTCCCAGGTGTCCAGGCGAGAGAGAACAAGGCCTTGTTTGAATGCAACTCTTGAACATACAGTAGGACAAGTGTCCGGAGCAGAGAAGCAGTACTCACGCAAGCTATAATCATACTATAGATTTAAGATGTAAAACATGTATTACAAATGGCCACAGATGTTCTTCGATGAAGCCTAAGGGGTGGATTTAAAGCCTTCTGTTATGTCCTGGACTTTTATTCAATCTGAAGGGGTTTTCTACTGTTATAACAAAATTTTATGACAAAGCAAGTGCCCTGAATAACTCATCTTTTTTTTTTTTTTTTTTTTTTTTGCAATGCCCAAACTAGTGCAATGACATGACTGTCATCTGGTCAGCACATGACTGGGTAGTGTTATATAAGTAGTGGGTAGTGCTGGCTGGGAAGTATTATATACGTTACAAGAAATAATGATGCCTCTACACACTGGTAAAAGTTGCATGGCACTAAGAAAACCACCTTTTCCTAAGAGAAATGTAGCACTTCTAGCAGCAATGCCAGTGTGCTTCTAATCACCACCAGATGACAATTGCAACATGATCCTGAGCAATGGAAGACGTATACGTAAGGATAACAATTAAGCGTATTTAACTGGGATTATCTGTACTTCACCAGCTTGCCAACCAGTGCAGGCTCTGAGCTTACTCAACCTGTCCCATGTGTTTTGTAAGACTCCATGCTCTGCTGACTTGCTCTGTCATAAATCACAAAGCATTTGCTATCCATCAATAACCATTAACCTACCTGTTTTTTTCATGACATTGAAGTGTTTATGTATTTTCCTCTCTCCACTCTCCAAAACAGTGCCATGTAATACTAAAAAGCCACAGAGAGCCCAGAAAAGAAACAGTTCTCAATGCATATGTATGTTGATTACAAAGCACCAAAGCAAGTATAAGCACTACTATAAAGTCTATTTTATGGGTGACTCTCCCTCTGAATGACCTTGAAATTGAGCAGTGTGGCAATTATAAATGGAACTGCCAGCCACACAGCCCGAGGCACCCACAATGCAGGAACTGCGTTTAGGGCTGTACAGTCACCCTGGTGACCTGACTAGCTCGGCACCCCATACTGGTTATGGGCTATGGGAGGCTCCAGACAGACACATGCCTGCCAAGCTGCAGAACCCAATCTAGGGTTGATTTATGCTGCTGCTTAAAGTGGCTGGAATCATGCACAACTTCACTTCCTAGAAAGCGTTGCTTGTTTTGAGCAGGAAAGAGAAAAACAATTAGCCCTGCATCTCTCAAAGGAGACATTCAGGAAAACAAAACCCCAAACCATTAAATACCTTTCTGTTTGGTCAAAATGGTGCTACTGCACCTCATTCCTATTTTCACTGTTCATCCACCCTGCCCAACCTGTTAGCTTAACTATTCTCTTGCCAAGTTTGAGCACAACCTCTTTCCCACTGCCCCATGTATCCGAGCTCAGGCTACCTCTGACCAACAGTGTATGTCTCATTCCCTTTGCACCATACCTAACCTCCCATTCTCCCAGTCCCACACCCACTCTGCTAATGAGCTCAGCTTGTGTTCCCCCACTGCAGAGGAACTGGGAATTACTCCTGAATTACTCCACTGAGAGTTATTGCCTGAAAACCTGTTTTGCTCAGACTGAGGTCACCTCATCATCACATTCCTCACCCTGGCACCCAGTAAGAACTCCTCCATTTTCAGTATCAGCCCTACTATTCAGGTGTGAGGGATTAAATCTTAACATGTATATAGAGCTTATAATGTTCAAAGTGCTTTAAAATTAACAGCTATTTGACTCAAATCCTCTGAAACACATGATTAACTCTAGGTTACAGGACAGGGAAGCAGAGAGAAATGAAATGCCTCACCCAAGGTCACAGTAAGTCAGTAAGGATCAGGAGGACCCTGGAGCTCCTGGCTAGCAGCCTGCTGTGCAACTTTATTGTTTGCACCACTTTCTGCCAGGGAATACTCGCTGACTTTCCACTGGTGTCAGAAACAAAGTGGGACTTTAATGAGATAAAAGTTGACCCCTCATGATGATCTTTAGCCATTTTAATCCCATTTTCAGCACAGCTACAATGTTTTTCACAGAAGGAAGGATCAGGATTACTCTTCAGTTTTTCCACATAATGATCTATATTTGATCTAAGCTCTCAGCACCTGCCACATCAGCTCCCATAGGGGCATCCACAACCAGAAGAAAATGGACTATGGAATGGAGAAAACCATTTCCCAGTCCCCCGAGGTGGAACACATAGGACTGCTGTTCAGAAGTGAATTCCATGCAGTATGGATAATGTAATTACAGTCATAGCAGGGTAAGGGAGGGTAGGTGGCAAACATTTTACCATAGTCACAGGGGGGACACGCACGACATTTTGGAATGAAGATTCAGTAAGTTTATCTGCCTTCACACTGCGCGTGCTCTGAGATAGCACATATCACTGTCTTCCCAGTAAAGCACTACCCTTGAAGTTACATTTATTTTACTTGACTCTTAAGTATAATTAACAGTTCAAATACCTGCTTCTCCAATCCCAGAGCAGAGGAAGAATCTCAGTTGGGAAGCAACTTCATTTGACCACAGAAACACCTTTGGAAATGTTCTAATTTCTGCCTTGAATCTATTTTTTAGAACTGGAGTCAATACAAGATTATTTGCCTCTGGCCTTTGTGCCATTTGTGTCCCACAACCTGCCCTTTTCTTAATCCTTCCCTCCATCAACATATTAATAACCCAAAGGTTAATGCCATGGACTTCTGCTGTTCCAGGGTCCGAATTAACAGGGAATGTTCCATTTTGTACTTTCTTCCTAAATTTTAGTCCTGTCAACTCTTAAGCTAAGAACAATAAAAACACATTTGCTTCTTCAACATATTTAAAAATCCATGTTAGTAATTCATTCTTCCATAGTTTAAGTAGGTACCAAGTCTCCTGCACGTAGAGTTCATCTACGTAATTTAAGCATGCTGATCACTGATTCATTTCAGAAAGCATTTCAGTCATGTAAGACTAAAGCATGAAGACAGATGCATCTTTGGTGTGATGTTTTTAAACAATGGATACCTTATTTGAATTGCAAGGGCAGGATAACAAGAAATAAAAGAGAGCTATTCATAGCACTCTGCAATGTTAAAGTCATACATTTCAAAAAGGCAAACTGTTGCCTGCAGACAAGTTTGTACTCTCATGATTATCTGCTGCTCTAGGAGGACTGTTACATCTCTCTCATTCCAGCTCCTGCATTTGCAACCAACCAGCTATTTCACTGTCTTCTGTCTCTTTGCCATCCCTCCCACCTCAAAAAGGGATAGCGAAACAAAAGACATAGCAACAAGAAATTATGGGCTAACTCATAGCCTCCCTGCCAACAGAAGACTGTGATTCTTCCATTGTTCTGGAATTCTGTTCCCATGTGCTAAGATATTTTAATAAATTTTGCCATCTGAACAGAACTCCCAAGCCTCAGATAGAAGAGTGATTCCTGCGATACCTTGAGGGAAAGGTTAGTATAAATCAAGCAGGCTGCGAGCATTTAGCAGAATGGCTAAGTAAAGAGAATACTATTAACAGGCCATGCTTGTACAGCAAATAAAAAGAGTTATTAAGCCTCCCCATACAATTTTACTGTGCTCTATCACATGTGGTTTAGCTGAAACAGGTCCTTCTTATCAGTTTTGGTTTTCAGCTTATCCTCTGGCTGTGACTTCAGCAGATCCTGGACTCGGCATGACTGCACTTACTCAGGCTTTGCCAAGATCTTGCTGAGGATCCACAGCAGCATTGATAACATACAGCCACAGAGAGGTAATGCCAGCATGTACTCATACGTGCTCAGTCTTGCCTGTGTAAGGTCCTATTACTATTTTTAGCCAACTGAGTTTCTTATGCAAAACAAACCTAGGTCACAGGTGTACCTGAATCCCACCTGGTTTATGACACCTAGTATAGGAAGCCAAAATACAGATGTCTAGTGCCATTTCAGATGCCCTTTAGGTGTATTTAAAATACCTTCACTGAGCTGAAAGATTTGACAGTACCTGTGGGAGACCTGTCCCCTGCTCAAGAGCCAGACAGAGAGCAACTGGGATGTCTGAAGACATCTGGAATGCCACTAGACATTGAACGGAACAGTCAGACTTTCACAACAGATTTACAAGCTGGCATTACAAGGCAGGTAATAGCAGCTTTTATGTGCCATTTTCAAAATTACTCCAGTACCCAAGTACCACTTAGGTCATTTCCAGCCACACAATGAACAACTTAACACAATGCATTAATATGCAACTTCATGACATCGTTGATCTGAATTTAGTCACAGCCAAATCAGAAAAGATGGTATTAGCCTGGAGCCATTGCGCACTCTGTTGACTTCCTACGATAAAGAAGTACGTGTTACAGGGAGCCTAGCCATATTTTCTGTCGTCTTTTGTCAACTCAGAGTAAAGTTTTCAAGAACCTAATTAACTTGGTGCTTAAAACCCATTTTCCAAAAGTGGCCAAGCCACTAAGAGCTCAAAGCTTAACTGAAAGCCCAGGTGACTTGGCAGATCACTTTCACCCTGCTCCAGCATTGATCCCGAGATTGACATTGAAACTGATTAAGAGTGAACTAGGAATGTCCTTTGTGAAATTATGACTGTACAGCACAGAAGAAGGAYTGGTGTACATTTGACTCTTTTAAAGTACTTTTTCATTAAAAGATTTCAGAGTTTTGCACACATATCTACTTCATTGAAATGCCCTATTTCTCCCTGCCCTTTTTTCCCTTTGTTTAAGCAAATGAAACAGTTAAAAAACAACTTCCCTGCTAACCAGAGATTTTCTGATATCCTAATTAACAGGAAACACACTGACACATTTCMTGGTGGCATGAGAAGAAGCAAACATAACTGCTGAAAAGTAGGGTAGATATAACAGCAACCCTTACCTGTGCTGCTGTGCTCTTTCACACAGGTATCTACACAGAGGCAAAATCCCTATACACATTCTTCCACATTAATGCTCCTATCCTTAAACCTCTGGGCATGCTAACAGTTAAGACAGCTTGATAACAAATACTGAACAGATGCACATAACTAAATCAACTCATGAAGAAGAGCCGAATCAGTTCAAAGTGCTTCTTAGGGGTCAGAAGGAGAGTGGGACTGGACGCAGAAGGCCAGATTTTCAGAGAGATATAGGTGCCAAGAGACACAGACCAGCACCTATTGCTATTTTCAAAACTGCTTAAGCTGTTTAGAACTTCATATTTGAGAGTGAAATGTCTAAAACTTCTGGTCCACCATCAGCTTAGGTAAAAGTCAGGATAAAGAATTACACTATTACACTGCGACAAACTATTACGGCTTGATCTGCTTGATACACAAAGGGAATGAGCTGAACGGGTTAGCTGTCAGTATTTTTCAGTGACCACAGTGTTGGATACTCCTTTGGATAATCCACAGTAACTTGGAAGAGCATACAATTTTCCATCTCTTTTAGGGTTGTCCTGCAGAAAGACAATGCTTTCTGCTACCTGGTCTTTATGCAAGAGCGAACAAGCAAACCTAGGCTTGGCCAGTCACGGTTCTCCTGAATTAGTCTGTAGAGTATTAGCCATAGAGCCAATACCTTTACAGGTCAGCAACTCTTTGGGAAGGTTCACTTGGACTCCACCTAGATTTAAAAAAGACAAGGAGATGGCTGCAGAACAACAAAAGTGGTTTTGATAATCTAACACTAATTATATAGAAGAATCTGCTCAAATAAGCAGATAATCTCTCACTTAAACACTGAGACTAAAAAGTAATTATAACATGAACTCTTTTTTCTGAAGAATTTTAATGGCCTGTTGGACTGTGTGGACTGCCTGCCTAAATTCCCTGTAGAAGGGAAGAGGTACAATATGCAACAGGAGGAAAAAGCTAAAAAACTTAATGCAAAGATTTTGATCTCTGTAATCATTGTGGACAGTGTAGGGAAGCAACTCAGGTACTGATATTTGACACAGAGGAAAAGAGTAAGAGACCAAAGAAAGAAATAAAAATTATATTACACAGTATTAGGGAACAAGATACCTGTATTTGAAAAGTTACACTACCAGAGGTTCCAAAGAAAAAGCAGCAATAAGCATCTCGATCTGAGCAATTCCTAACTTAAGACTACAGAGACCACTGACATTAGAGCTCAATACTTTCTAAAGGTTGGCTTATTTTTTGTTTTAATTATAAGATGAGAGTCTAGAGATCTGGGGTGCAAGAAGCACACGAGAAAAGGCACTATTTTGTTAACTCAAAGACTAAGTCATGACAAAACTACTTGTCATCAATTTAAATCTGCAGATGAACTACTGGTAGGACATTCTTTTGAAGGGTGGCCACTAGAAGAGACTCTCCCATGGTAGGAATGTAACCCGATAGGAGACACGACCTTATATGCGAAGCATCTCCATTTAGTTCAAATTTTAGCATCTAAAACAAGCAAAAATGTACAGGTGTACTGTCCAGTACTCTTAGAATCAACAAAAGGCCCTATTTACACTGTCCCCTTCAGTAAGTTATATAGTGGTTTTAGAAGAGAAGGTACCCATGGAATCTCTGCTGCACAATTAAAGAATTTCTTAAAGATGACAAATATTTTATTTTCAGCTTGTTGGATTCACCCTGACCAATAACTCTGTCATCTTGTTCCTTCTTACATACAAAGTCACACTTAACTCTTCCAAAAAAAGTGTTAAAATACAAACAGAAAAAGAAGATCAGCTCTTCTCAGCATCTGGCGGTTCCAAGGTCTTAGCACAGCCACAACAACAAGAACTGAAGCTCAAGTTCACATTGTCACAGCTCAATGCTATTACAGTGGAAACAAGGTCGCATTCAGAAGGTAAATTAGACGAGATCTGATCAAAATCCTGTTCACAAAGTCTCATTGTGAATTTCAGTCGACTTTCTTTCCTTTTTATGGGCCTGTTCACATACAATTCCTCTCTGAATAACAGCAGGAGTAGTTAAAGTCTCTTTACCCTGAGACACATGCCTGTGTCCATACAAAAGAGTTCCTCTGAACATTTCTTATGCTATTTACTTGGGTTTTCTGAAGGTTTGTTAAGTCTCAAATGAAAACTCAAGCCTGGATATGCCCGTCTTGAATATAATACAGTGTTGTACCCAGTACAAAAACAGTGCAGGTTATACTGTAAGAGGGAACTTCTCCTCAGAAGTCTAAGGACCAAAGATAAATCTGTGAAGTACATTGGCAAAGCTAAGAGGAGGCAAGAATTGTTCTATGCATATGTATCCTTAGCTAGCATGCCCAGTCTTTGCTTTCACAAATACAAATTTCCCTTTCAAATCTGTTCAAGAATCCAAGAGGCATCCAAAGGGCTTCACTGTGCCATAAGCCTCTGGCACCAAGAGAATCATGAGGGTACCACTGCATTCACTTCTGAAATGAGGTATGCAAAAACCCATGGAATAACCAAACAATGTACATCATGTCTGCCAACGCGGGTGCCGATTACAAGTGTAATTGCAATTACCACTGCGCTGCTTTGGATTTCTAGAGTACCCAGCAACCTGGCATAACAAACATTGAGACATCCAAAGCAAATGGTCTAGCAAATGTTCAGAGAAACTCTATATCATACACTTACTGGAATGTCCCCCCGGGTAAACTCAAGCCTACTTTTTTGAGAACCGTTAATACCAGTGGGCCTGCCAAAAACTTTAGTCACCTGCTAATTATACCCCTTGTCTACCCCCCCAAAAAATGACTAAAACTTTCTATATGTAGCATTATCCCAAAATTAATCTGGTAGAAGTTACAGAAATCCAGAATTTTCCTTTTTTAAAATAAAGTCACCCCTACTTGCTGCTTCTTTTTATCCAATYTTACAATTTCCACAACCATCATAGCTCATGATTAAAAAAATATAATTTTTATATTCCTTGACTCTATATACTTGTGACATTAGCACACCAAAATTATAGGTATTTCTGTGTACTGTGACACTTCCTGATTTTGTTTGTTCTGGAACATTTCCTGCCTATGCACCTGTCAAAATGAGATGAGATCAGGTATAATCATCTCATACCTACAGCAAAATGAATTTTAAGCCAAACTCTATTCTGGGTTTTTTTCAGACAACAACTGTTCAAAAAAAACAAAAAACAAAACACCTGAGAAAAATATCCATAAATGTGAATCTTTCACTGAACGGAGACAAAACCTCTGGTGTTTCACTGAAATAAGGGATTTTTAGTTTGATCTGGTTGGTAAGTTTGGGGTCTCTTTTGTTTTCTTACCTGGTAGTTTTGAGGCTTCTGCTGTCCAGAAGGTGGTTAGCAACTGCTTTGAGGGACATCCTTGAAGTTTACTAACACTTCCCCCAGGAAGCTGCTGTTCAGAAAAAGCAGTGGATTTGCTCTGAGGTAGGGGCAGAAAACTGATTTCTCAACTCATACGGCTGTACTAGGATTATCCCTGACATAAATGACCGCTAGCTGGAGTAAGAATCCCAGGATTTTCCTTGATTGTAGCTTGCAGACAAGTAGATAAATCTCTTCAGCTCAAAAAACAGCTTCCCAGCTAATCTAGCCCAGAAGTTCATCACTCAGCCATTGCTGGGTTAACAGTGGTGACAAGACAGCTGTACTTCCATTTCTGGAAAATACAATTATACTAGATAGAATACCAGTGTTGAGTGTTTCAAGAAATACAGGAAATTAAAAAGCAAACAAACAAAAAACCAACCCTAAATCTAACCGTATAAATTCAGTTAATAATGGTCATCATAGAGTAGCAAGTAGATACATTCCTCCATGTTCAGTGCATATACAATGGTTGTCACAACTGAACGTTAACGTCTGATCTGTGGCTGGAAGTTAATGAAGAAGAGTTACCTAAAACCTYCTGGTCTAAGAATCCAATAGGAAAGAAAAGTGAAAAGAACTCTGCTCCTTCCAGACAAGTCAGGTGCTGTGGATCACTCCACTAATCTACCAAAATCTACCTGACATCACATCTATAAGCACAAAGGGTAACCAAAAAGCAATTTTAAGTGGGGAAATGCTTAATATCAACATTTTCATAATTAGAAGGCTAATTTATTCAACCTGTTTATTTAACTGTTCATGAAGCCATGCTGTGAATTGAATCATGGAACTGATTTGGCTATAAAAATATCTGCAGGGTTTTTTTCCCCTCCTTTCGCTTTCTTTGTTAAAGGCAGATCCTGATCTAATTCACTGTCCTTCCCATAAACACTTCAGTTTGTACCACTGAGTGAGCAGCAAGCCACTACAGAGGAATGGAGCAGCAGAAAATGCCTTTACACAGCACTGCTGTTGAGTGCTTTGTATTAGGAAACCATGACCTGAACCCTCCAGTTCAGGAATGCTGCCCCACACTTGGCCAAAAGGCCAGGGCTGACTGAGCCAAAATAACTTCTTTCCTCATGAATTCTCAAACCCTGCTAATCCAGAAAGAGTGGGGAAAAAAGGGATCAAAAATGGAAACGTGAAAGGAGGTTCCTCCTCCTCCCCTAAAACAGAGGGCAGAACTTAAAAGCTAGAGGCCTTTTCAATTGTTTGCTTAATAACCAGTATGCATTGCATTGGTATTACAACTCCCTTTTGTTTACTAAAATGTGATGACCACACAATAAACCCAGTTTTATTGTTGTTTGCAGCCTGCTTCAGTGAGGAGGTGGGGAGAGGACTGCAATTTAGTTTCCACAGCTCATCCAGAGCTTTAGCTCTGCCTAGTATAGCGATAAGGGAGCCAGCTAGCACTGTCCTGAATGGCTGATACTAGGAACTGGGCTGAAATCATTAAAACTATCAACACAGGATGAGACACATCAAGAAAAGAAATGAGACAGAAGGGGAGAAAGGAAGAAATCTCATAACATAATGAGATGTTTATCTATAAAAAGTTGCCCACTTCAAAGCAGGAAGAGCTTCAACTCCTTGGTAAAAAAAAAAGAGCTTTTAATTAAAAGATCAGTCAAAGATTTTCCACAGTCAAGCAGCCTCAAAGAAACTATGTGTGGAGGAGGCTGAGAGTAATTTCTAACATGATTAGTCCATTCTTCAAACTCAACAAGGTTTTATGAAAGCAGCATTTCTCAAGATCTAGAAGATAAGGATTGCGGAAATATCCTCAGTCTCTCAAAGAGCACTGTCTCTTCCCTTCTGACGCCTCCATCCTCACCAGCTTTTGCTCAGGAAAAGCCTGAAGAAATACTATCAGAGCTTTGTGCCTCCCACCTTGGGGCAAGATAGATTGTAAGCCTAGGGACCGATGGATGATCAAATGGGATACTCAGCTTTGGGCTAAGCAAAGTTACTGCCATGTACTTTAGGAGGCCTGGAAACATAACATGAAATATTTCTGTACATTGCTTTAGCCAGCTGAAAACAGGCTGTCTTCTGCACACAACCCTCCATTAGATGAAGGTTTAAAAGCCTTTGAAGATTTAAATAAATTGCACCACTTTTCTGGACCACTCTTTCCAGTCAAGGAATGATAATTGCAGATGGGGATGGATATGACACCACCGCCCTATCCCTTTCCAGTATTAGAATACCAGCATTATGGCTGACATTACATGCTCTTGGGAGCAAGACTTAGACCCACTTCTGTTTTGTCATATAATTTTTTTATGGTTTTCTTTTTGTTTCTGAGAAAACAGGATTTTGACAATTCACCTTACCTTGAACAGGTAAAATGTTACTTTTTCTGTACAGGCTGCAATTTAGCAACTACTTTATCATATTGCAGATAGACGAACACCAGGGCTATTGCACTCTCGGTGAGCTGGTGCTATGAGSTTTCTCCAAGCAGAGAATACCAGTCCCTGCAATGAATGGTGCTCATGGAAACTCATGGTCTCATCCCCACTTACCAGCTGTTAATTGTGACTAACAGACCTTACTGCTGAGCTGGTTCTGTTCTGCACAAGCATAGGGGATTACCTCTGCTTTATTTCAGGAATCATACGTGGTTTTGTCTATGAGAGTAAATATTCAGATATACTTTTGAAGGTCTTTGTCTTCCCTCTGTCTTGCAGAGAACTAGGTTCATGCCAACAAATTTATCATTATCTACACCCTTGTAGAAACAGCCCCTACAAAAGTGATTATATGAGGCATAATTATATGGTATTATAAGGATTTCTACATCTTCAGTATCAACGCTGCAATGTCAAAATGCAGAATACCTTTAGGGTGTGAAAAATAATAAAGAATATCCTCCAGATGCGGGGAAGAAACCAACTTTGCATTTTACTCTGTTCATGTTAATTAAAACAGCTTTCTGTCCTTAGTACAGGATGGGATTTCTCCAGTCAGTTGGACTGGTCAGAGACAGTTCAAACAGTGATGATCAGGAAGACAACATGCTCAGTTTCTACCTTTTTCTCTATGGCATTTCAAAAGCATTACCTTGGTGTGTTCACATTTGCTTTACATACTCCTATCGAAACAGCCGTGTATTAAGATGTTTTTACACAAACCTATCTAAAGGAAACCATTAAGGTAAAAGGCAAAATGACCTTTTACCTGTAAAAGGTAAACAGGTCAAAATTCAAAGGCTGTAAGAAAATCATATAGCCTTACAGGTTTTTCTGCTGAATTCAAGAACCCTGCTGCAATGTCCTGAGGCAGAAGCTGTGTAGAAGGGTAGTGTCCTCAAAGATTAAGAGTTTGCTCAATAACCATTTTGTCTTTTTTTGAAGCAGCCTTTATATTTTCAGATATCATCCTAGTTTAGAAATGGAACAGATCATTGAAAGCAATCAAAACATAACTAATTACCATTCATCAAATTATCCTGAATATTGGTCTCCAGTCCATGGCAAGGAAATGCAAAAGGAAGGTTAAGGATAAACTACAATTCAGTAGGGGAAGAAAGAAAAGTCAGCCAACATAAGTACAATATGCCAAATGACTAACYGCACCCCGTCCCTAGAGCCCCTTTCCATACATTAATAACTATGACTTCACTGAAGTTACGGGTAAAATTCTTATTTGCTTCAGTAGTGTCCTACCTTCACCGATGATTTTTAACAGCTAGCACCAAGGCATCCATGAGGACAAGAATATGAGAGGAGCATAACTCTGCTCACAGGACATGGACATATTTACTTAGCCCCTAATATTTTTCCTAAGCAATTGAACAAATTCCAATCAAGATACAAAAACTACACAGTTCTTTCATCTTGGTAACAAATGGGAGAATGTATGTCCTTGTTTCAGCCAACACATCCCCTATGCGTGCTCAGAACTGGACCCTGCAAACTCATGTTAGCCTTACGTTTTCCCAAGGGTATATTTTTCCAGTTATCAAAATCAAATTCACCTGTAAGAACTTTACATTTAAATTCTGCTGTTGATAAAAATATACAGCTTGTTAGTTGCGTGCTACGCAGACTGATTAAAAAGGCAGAAAACTGCAGTTCTGCTGTAGTTCTATAGCCTGAGAGAACTGACCGATGAGCACAGATCATACAAGGACAGCATACTCTGCCTCAGAACATGCAATCCATATCTATTGATCCTTATCGAAAAACATTACTGCTCCATGAAATATAATAGATGGAACATTTCAAAAGAGATCTGTGAACATGTTTACTTTGGATTATGGGAAGAAAAAAGTTGATGCATGGAAAATCTAGCAGTGTCTATCATCATCAGAGATCCTCAGTTTTATATAATCTTTAATCATCATGCTCAAGTTGCTTGGACATACAGCATGGCAAAGTATCAAAAAATAATGAAAGTATCAAAGGTTTGTCAACCTGCTAGTGGCAGTCTGAAAACCACATAAATATCAAATTAAGTCCTCTTCAAGCAATACAGTGCCAATGAAATCAGAGAAGTACTTTGCTTCAGTTTTACAATTTTGTGTTGTTCTGAAAGCTACATCCCCTGTGGAAATCAGCAGATCTTATGAAGAGTAAATTAATAAAATAGAGGAGGAATTGAAAAGAGAAAAAGTAAAAGAAATTACTTTGCTGAAATACTAGTAGAAGCTCCAAAATACAGGACTGCTTCTGAACAAACTCGTGAATACCTCCAGGGCTCTGGCAGGTTTCAGTAGGAAGACCAAGGTGCAATACGTGCTCAAATGTCTTTGGCTAGCTTTATAGCTTTAAGATCTTGAGGAGCCAAATATAACCCGAACAAAAAGAAGCTAGCTTTGTTTTTTCTCCAAGGCCAGCATTATTCCCTCCTCCTTTCACCCTTTTACCTCATTTGAGTAATTTAATATTGTGTCAGAACCAACACACAATCACAACCATCCACTGGCTGTTTCCTTATCACTCTGCCACTGTCAAGCCAATTGCAGCACATTAACTAAACTAATAAGCTCATTCAGTAAGATTCCCAGCAGAAGCTCCCTGCCTTCATCCAAGACAAAACAAAATGCAGAAACCACATCCTGCTGCCTGCCATGCCCTAAAAGTTCTTGTAAAAGCTTTGGTCCTGCCCACAGAGAAAGTACTCCCACTCAGCACATCCTCTCAGCCAATGCTGAAAACTCTTGTAAAGGCCCTTGCCTTAGCATAGGAGAACTTATTGATCTCTTCCATTAATTTAGCATTCATTGGCCTCTCATCTTGGGATCAGGGGATCTCAGATTATCACATAACTCTGCCTCAAACAGATAATTTCAGAGGCAGCAAGTTAGTCATACTCATGACTAAATGCCTCTAAGAGGCCAGTCCAAATTGTGACATAGTCTCTTGGCTGTACTCATTTCACTGGCCTGCAGAGCAGAAAAGACTACTGCCATTTGACATCTGTTTGTCAGTATTTCTGAAATCATTTAACAATGTCAGTCCAGTCAAGTCACATCACAAGACTAATCAACAGAGCTGGCCCTAACTGGCCTTGGAAGAGAGGCTTAAGTCAAGTACGAATTACCCTCCAGAGGAAAATAAACTTCTTCAATACCAGTTTAATCAGTAGTGTGTTACTACTATGAAGAATGACAGCATTTGTAAAACCCTCATGCAAGAATGACTCGTGGGAGGAAGAGGTGACTAAGGAATTAAACTATCCACTGGAGAGCAAATTGCGGTTTGCTGGCTCCACTGGGAACAAAAGGTCTACAGCTTGCTGCCCGAGCTCGAAGAGGACATGACTTGCTGTTGGTATTTCCATGAAAGCTGTTATGTGATTCATTAGCTTTGCTGGCCCCTCTCYCCTCCCTCCCTTCCCCCCACACCATCATTAAACTCATCTGTTCTCTTGAGCTCTTGCTTGGCAGAAATGGTGTGCTGACATATAACAGAGTTAAAATGAATGGCTCCCACGTTTAGAAGAAAGGAGAAAGGAAGAGAAGCAGATGAGAGAGATTAAAGAGAGTACCCRGAAAAGATCTGACTACACACCCCAAAAAAGAAAAACAGAAATCACAAGAAATAATGAATTTCTACAATACCCTTTATCTTGAAAGTCTCCGTATGTTTTACAAACTATATATCCTACACTGAAGAATCCCTTCCTCAAACACAAGATGAAGCCACCCCTAGGCCAGGACAAAACAGACGTAAGAAAACAGATCAATACTGGCTTAGTGTATGCACTGACATTTGATATTCTCATCCAAGCCATGTAAGCATGTTTTACAAATAAGCACAGTCCCAAAAAAAGTCTAACCCTTGGATAACCCCACCCGTCACCTTGTTCCAACTAGAGAAGTTAACATTTCCCATTCAACTGCTTCTTGCAAGAAAGTTTTTGTATGTATTGAGTCGTTTTTTCCACCTCTTCCCAAAGATATTAATCATCACATCACCTGCAGATGTTTAGAGGATAAACAAAASCCCACCATCACCGTGTCAACCAGTGTCAAAGAATCTTAGCACTCCCGTTCTGAAATACAGGCTTCCTCACTGTTTCCAAGGCAAACTAATGTTTGAAAGGATTGTCCCAATAAATACTAGTGCACTGGATAACATTGTATTCTTCCATACAACCGCCATGAAATGTTCCCACTATTTCACAGGTGCTCTGGCCTGTTTGTGTATACTGATGGTTCCTTTAGCTTGAGGCAGCCAGTCTCAGAAGCAGAAAACTAACTCTCTACTGACAAACTGCAGCAATATTCACTACTGTTTTACATCTTCTTCTGTACTGCTTTATAGGTGTTTTCATTCTAAAACCTCCACATGCTTTATAAATATGAATATTCAGAGCACTCAGGTATAGCAGGAAAAGCGACCACTTGCAAGTAGCAGAATTTTGGCAAACAAGTGATGCAAACTYGAGTCACACACCACAAAACAAAAGTTCTCACAAATGATTGTAAAAGTGGTTTAAAATAAGTTTTAAATTAGAAGTCAGGAAAAGCATATAGAATCTAACATTATTACAAGCAAGCTCCTTGAAGCTTTTTAGAAGCTCTTACACTCTTAGCAAGATGTAGATTAACTTAAAAAGAGATGATATTGGGCTGTTACAGTCTCTTGTAAATCTTCTGTTCAAAACATACCCATTAGACACCAGCAGTGGATTACTTTCCAAGAAAGACACAATGTAGGATGTCTTCCCTTCCTCTGTCTTCACCTGTCCACRATCCTTTCCTCAGCTAGTTACATTTCTTTCCGATTCCCCTGTATTAATGTGTTAGCTTCGAACTGCTCAGCTCGGGGGCAATTATTTCCTTCCTGTTCCTTGACAGCACTGACCAGCCCACCCAGAACTTGGGATTATCACAGCTGTATCTTTATATCCCAAATCTTGATTGTTAGCTGTAGAGTCAGGATCACTCACATGGGCTCTGTCAGACTCTAAAAGTGTTGCTTCTGGGACCTGTATCATTTTATTTAGTTTTGAAACGGAAATATATCTTTGTCATAGAACTGTAGCCTTGTTGACCAAAAGCTGTGCATCCCCATGTCCTGTTATTCCTATTTACACTCAACAGGAAAACCTGTTAGAGTACCTCATACGCTCCTAAGTATATGAAAGTAAGTATTTTACTCTAGGTTATAACCTATATCTTAACAGAGGCATTTAGGATCAGATTTTTAAAGACTTCAGTGTCCAGCGACACCAATAGGAGGAACAAGTGTTTTAAAAAATCTGTCCCTGGTACCCCAAGATGGTAAGTTTGGGGTGAAAGACTTACAGATGAACCATACAGTGTCCATAAAGTCTCCTGAAAAGAAAAGAAAAATAAACAAGATGACCCTGAATATCATGCTCAGGGAAACAGGTCAAGATTTGATTGTCTGTAGTTAAAGCTGGCGCATGAGCTAGATCGATAAAGAGGCCTATTCCTGGATTTTATCTTGGTTATTCCAAAAGGACCAAACTTAGACTACCACAATTATTCAAGACGTAGGTATTCCTGAATGACAGTTGAATTATGTTCATCCAAATAGAAACAAAGCCCAACACAGATACCTCCATGTATCACAGTCTAATGTGAAAAACAAGTTTTTGCATCCTAGTTGTCAAAATCAACACGAACTCTGCTTCAGATGTCTTTACATTATCCTCTGACTTCCAAAGCCAGAGCTCTCACACACAAGGAATATGTTGTCAGAATTTATTTTGTCTGCAGGAATGTTCCTGAAACTTTTTTCATGATTAAACAGAGTTTTGAGCATGTAGTTCAATACAAAATGCTCTGTGTTTTTCAGTCATATTCATACCTTACGAACAGTGAGGACATTAAAASAAGACTTAGTACAGCCTACACTTAAAAACGGAGAAGAGTTTTAAAACTGTTTAGGTGCAATAGAAGCATAACCCTTTTCCCTTCAATAAAAAAAATAAAATAAATCACAGGACAAGAGAAAACAAAGGATGAAAGAGATTTTCAAAACCCACAGGGGGTCTGCACGCTCATTTATCATCTATGTTAATAGTACTAAGCTGTTCAAATCCCACCACCGGCCCTGCAAAAACAGAGAAGTTAGCAGTGTACCTCCCCATGCCTTTATCCATCTCTCCCTTAGTTTATCATCAGCGTTATCCCTCCTCAAATGACAGTAACATGTTTAATTCCAGCAAGACTTCTATAGCTGGCAGTGGCCAGTGAAATATAGATTTCAGGGGCTGGGGATGTAGGCAGCCATACTTTCCAGCCTAAAGTTTAACTTTCCCTTAGGGCAGCATTTGTTCTGGTGACTGGATACAGGCAGCTTTTGTGTTCTTCATTAGCCTGCTGATTAACATACTGCTAGAGAGTTCTCCACTACACCTAACTGCTGTTCCAGCATTCACTGGCAGATCTATTGTGAGMGATCCTAGAGTAGCAATGCAGCGTTGTCTGTGTCTTGCTTTTCCTCACAGTACTAGAGATCAGGTACATATGTATTTGCTTTTAAAACAATAGCTACATATCTAATCTGAAGTTATAAGGAAACCCTGATCAAGCAATAACAACTTTAATGGAATTTTGTGAATGAAATTCCCATGGCAACAGTAAGAAACAGAGTGCCAGGAAATACAAGCGATTCCAGTTTTCTGTACATTAGAGGGTCCTAAGCTCCAACAGAAACTAAGACATAAACAGCAGAAATCAGCAGGCCTACTGTTTTTTCCTCATTCAGCATTTGAGGAACAAGCAAAATAAATCAAAAGGCAACCAAAACAGTACTATGGCATCAGAAAGAAATTACCAGCCTTCCTAGTGTACAGAATAGACATTGGGCACAAGGGGAATTAGATATACCTGATACTAGCTCTTGGCTTTTTATAAAATCTCCTTACTGATTAACATGCAAAGCACTACACTTCTGAAAGGACAATGGTGGGAAGACCTTCCACAAAGGCATCATTTTGAATTCTAAGGCCTGGAAAATTTCAGGCCTCAGGCCACAAACAATGGTAAAGGCTAACACAGCCAAGCTGCAGATCCTGACAAGTTGTATGTGCATCACTAGATAAGCTTTGTAACTTTTTAGCTGCATCATGCAGACTATGTAAAATAATATCTGTCAGGCATTAAGGTCCCTCCCTTGTGGGCATTCTGTTCCAACCAGCTAAGGATTTCTTTCAGAAAAGCTTCCCTAAGGACGGTGCTACGATCTCAGGTACGGAGCAGTAACAAATAGCATTTACAAGGCACAAGGTAAACAGCAGTAATYTCTCCAGCAGACTCGAAGCCATCAGCATTAGCTATGACAACAGCCTCTGTTTCCGCTCAGTGGGACGCTGCGGTTAAGCCCCCGAGAACAAAACCCCATCCCCTGCAGTATCAGCCCCGAAAGCCGCAGGCAGCAGCCCCGGCATTTCGCACGGTCCGTACAGACCTTGGTCGTGCTCCTCYGCTCGCCCAGGCTGGTTGCCCATCTTCGGTCGCTCCCCCGGCTCTTCCCCGAGCTCCTCTAAGACCCCGGCGGCCCGCTCATGCTCGGTGCCAGAGGCGGACCTGCCTCTATCTGCTTTTAACGTCTACGCTTCAGTCAACTTAAAAAGGGAAAAAAAAGTCAGCTCCTTCCTAGTTCCTGGCACCAGGAACAGAGCCTGCTGCTCATGCTGAAGCAGCTGTGGCTCTCCCTCCTACCTCATTACAATATTATGCACTGAAGGCCGGCCTGTGCAGTTAATTAGCTGCCTGACTGCTGGAATAAAAGGAGGGGGAGAAAGAGAGGCAGAGAAAGAGCGGGCAGCTCGCAGATAAAGAAAGAGTGACTCAACGAGCAGTGCAGGCCACCCAGGGGCGGCAAGCGCACACTGCAGGCGGTTCGAAGAAAGGCACTGATTTTATCAAGCCCCGCTGAGGCCAGGAACCAAGCTCCACCACAGACAAGAACTTAGCTTGGAAATTTGAGCAGGGCTTCAGTGCCCCAGCGCACCCATGGCTGCAGAGGGGTGAACGACCAGAGAGCTGTTTCTAGGCCATACACTAGTTTTCAAATTAGTACACTAAATTTCAAARCAAAACACTGAAATGCAGCTGAGAGTGAAGAAGGGCAGAAGGACCCTCAGCAAAGACAAGAGCAGCCAAATGCCTCCAAGCAAAGACAAAATTAATTTTGCCCCAATTCACAACACCTGAAGCATGCTTACCATGGAGCAAACGGACCCTGCCCATAGATCTAAGTACACTGTTCAGTAGAGATATACTTACACCTCTGGTTAAGGACAGCTCTTAACTAAGCTGTCACAAGAACTAGGGGACCAAATTTCAGAAGTGCTCAGCATCTTCTGAAAACTTAGATACCTAAAAGATACTGAAATGGAGATTGAACTCCTCTGAAAACCTGACCATGATTGTGAGCATAAGCCCCTTCTGAAAAGTCCTGTCTATCAAATTTGTTCTGATATCCTCTGGGGCTATTCCTGGGTAAGCTTGAGCATCCCCAGCTCTTCTTAGCCTCAACTGGTGCTGAGAATAGTCAGTACATTGCAGGTTCACATCCATATTATAAAAACAGTGTACAGGATACACTGAATACTATTAAAACCTAATTCTCTTTGTTGAAGTAAGGATGGTGTTTTATTATTCCTAAAAAAATATTACAGTAATTTCCAAAATTCCCCTCATGCTAGATCCTCACAAGCACTGAAAAAACACCCAACCAAACCTGATAGGCACTACTACATCTAGAAGCTGCAACCACAAATATGATCTACATACCATATCTCTATCATCAATATTTTTGACCGTGACTTGTACTGCGAGAGCAGCTGCATGAGGCAGGCCTACCCACAGAGGCTGGCCAACAGCCGATCTTTCAAAGAACGAAATCAAGACGCTCCTCACTAATGGAGTCATGATGTACCTGGGAAACAAGAATATCGAATGACTCCAGTGATCAGTTTCCATTACATGGACAATTAACAGAATCATCTTCTTAAAGTCTTGACTTCAACAAGAGGGTTAAAAACAAATTCAGAAATAAACTAATATGCATCCTAGGCTCAAAACAGATTGAAAATAAAAAACACAGAAATTAATTTAACTAGTTGTGAATCCATTGTTTCAAATAAAAAAATCTGGAGATCATTCAATATGATAGAAATGGAAGTTTGCTAATATTTCAGCATAACAGGGTGAGTTAGTTGTCAATCTTCAATTTTTCATTGTTCTTGCTCTGACACTTTATGGTTGAAACTAAAAGTTTTCATACAGCTGTCTATATTTGGATGACTTTGAACAAAGTTCCCGTCTACTTCTAGCTTATGACATGCCAAGTATAAAATGCTTTGTTTAATGAATAAGCCATATAAGTTCTATAAAAAAGGATCATTGATAGCACATTCTTTTTCTAAAAGTCATCTTACGGTCTCAGGTCTTGTATCTTATTAGGATGGGTACTCAGCTTGCCCTTCTCAAAGGTACAGATACAAATGTCCTCCAACTGCTGTTGAAACATATCTCCAAGACAAAGAGATTTTCTTCTATTATAGACTAAAGAGTGACTTCTGCTTTTTTGCATCAGGATTCACCAGAGGGATTGCATTAGCCAAGATAATCTCTTGGGTTGATAAATCCTGACACTGAGCATTTATTATTTCAACACCTGCTTTCTATTTCTGTAACACAAAAGGGAATAGTGTAACAGGGTCCCAGTACAGTATGGAGTGCAAGCCTGGAGTAATTATAAAATATAATCACTGAGACAGAGCACACACACCTGAAATCTGAGCACCGTAGAAGAATCATGACTGGAAGAACCAATCTATTATTTTTGACAGTGGCATGAAACATAAGTCAGAACATTCTAACACCACGATAGGGAGAACGTTGTCAGGCGGAAGACTTCTAGCCCAAGTCCACAGTGAAAGGTAAGGTATGAATTTTAAAATACAGCTATAGCCTGAGCAGAAGTCATAGATAAGAGGTTACTGTTTATGGAGCTTGCAGCTCAAACTGAGGAAGAAGAAAAAGGAATAATGGCAAGCATGACTTCTAGCATGGTGACTAGGTAATAAATTATGACAGATGCATGGCTAAATCTTTAGGCAACTATTTATTATCTGAACATTTTACATTATTTTCCCTTCTTCCTCAGTAATAAAGGTATAAAAATAAAGGAACGAATGAGCAATTTCATCTCTATAAAGTAGATTAACTGGTTTCTTCCTAGGCATGAAGGTTGACTCATCCCTTTGGGCTATCCACTCGTGGGACTGCCAATAAAAGCCCACAAACACCCCTTTTCTATATAGTGAGAATGCGAATGAATTACTGAAGGTGTGACATGCATAATCCTTTCAGCTCACTAGTCAAATGACAGGACTTATTTGCCAGGCATAACCTTTCCTCAGACCCTACTCTCACAACACAGCACATTATTTAGCATAACTTCTGAAAGTTCAAATTGTAATCCATCCTCAAAAGAAAAAGCTTGAAGATGCCACAGAATGATCTCAAATTTCCAGTGGCCAGATAGCTGACAGTCTCTTCAGAAGGCTAAGGTCTAAAGAAATTACAGATGCTGAGCCAGACGTCCAGGGGCTGGACTAACTGAACTAAACTGAATGGGCCCTAAGAGTGGACACTGACTATCAATACCAGCGTTCACACTATCATGCTCTACTTCTTCCATTAATGCTAAAGATTTTATGAGCATTAAGTACATATGTAGGAGGGAAAACAAATCTACAGAGATGTGTATATCATGCACAGCAGTGGACCCCAAAGGATTAGGAATACAACATCTATGTTGAAACCCAGAAGAAAGAGCAAATTTATTTTTAACCATGCTAAAAACAATTTTTTTGTTGTGAGGATACTTGGTGAGATCATAGTTTAAGTTCATGACACAGAACTGCAGCCTCTCAGGAACCCATCTGAGACGTAGCTGTCAATCCCTCCCTCTTACTTTACAGTATTAAAATCTAATGTAAGCCAAAAGCTGCTGAAAAAAAAAAAAACAGTGAAAAAAGATTATACGAGGAATGCCAAGCCCTCTCCTGATATGCATACTTGTTAGACCAGGCCAGCTTTGCGTTCCTTTCTTTCGCTCCCTCCCATTCTTTAAGTGCAAACACAATGGCACTCTGCCAAGGCATTTTGGCTGCGATACATTTAGGCCTAGACAATTTTGTTAAGGATCATTTCTTTTCAAACCAGCTGAAGGAAAGCTGATGATTAACCTAGGGCAGGTAGTCAACGCAAGGTTGTGTTGACTTTGCTGAACAACTTCACTAAAGCAGCCTGAAAAGAAATGAAAACATACCAAGAGATCATAGATTTGTACTACTCCTGGGCCATCCAAGCATGCTCGCCTTTCTGTTTAGGTATCCCTAGCAAGGCTTTTGTGATCATCACAGTTTGCTTACAGCTGTAATGGATCTTCCCTTTATGTGTTGGCTTGAGCCAATTAACTGTCAACAATTTAATGAGTCAAGTCATTACAGTCTTTAAGATTTAGCATTTCAGTATCCCTACCACACACTGAATCCTCTTAACTGGCTCAGGTCCCAGGATGGTAAACATGTGCCAATAAAGTCATTCTCGGGGAACATACAACAGAGAAAAGGGTCTCTGTTTCACAGATTGTTTTAACAAGAAGTTGCATGCAAAAATCCTAGAATGTGTTAATACAGATTAAGTGCAGTAAATGTAAATTGTGCAGTAGATTAGGACAGCAACGAAACTGAAAAAGGTACATGCTGCAGACAGTGTTGTCAGCAGAAGTTAATTCTTGTTTAATAATGCAAGATGACTGCAGACAGCCTGTGAATGCCTCTCAGAGAAACTGTTATCCTTAACAGGATCAGCTACCAGAAATCCCAACAGACAGTCACTAAAATGCATTGCTCTCACTCCATTCCCAGTTATGGAAGAAGGTTCATACAATACAGCCAACAACAGAACAAAAGAGTAATTATGTCAGTCAACCTTCATATGCCACCTTCAGAACAAGAAGAGAACATCCATTGATAGATCTCTCTGGTTCAAGGAATCATGGGACTGAGATCTCAAGCCAACAGATATCAGAGTTTAATGACGAGACCACTGCTATTTTTTCATTAAAGAACCAGTGAGCTCCTCCTGCGYTACCAGAATAAGTGCCTTTTCTGATTAAAATATCCTACCAGAGTAACATATTTATCAAAGGGGAAGAAGAATCCTGAAGAACAGTCATGTGAAGCAGTGCCCATTCCAAGCCATTCTAAGATGTAGAACCGCCCATAGGTTACAGAAAGAGCAAAGATTAGAAGAACGTGAAAATTTAACATGGCAACAAACACCATACAGGAACCTTTTTCAGCAAAGGCATCAGAAGTGAATATATGCATTTGAGTATGCAGGCTATTGCAAGGAGGGGGAAAAAAAAAAAAAAAATCAGTGTAATAAGAAATAAGAGAAATTTGACAAGTATCTGCCATAAACTGAATCTAGAATACCAAATTTGAGCTACCTCAATTTTTGAGCTTTCACTTTAGAGGTTAGTGGGTGAAATCTTCTAAAATGATGCTGAAACTTAGTCTGATTACTTGATACCTGGGGAAATCACAAATAGAGAAAATATTTTGCTAAGTAATGTCAGAGAGTTTAAGATTCAGATTCACATTTGCACCAGTATGTTACAATCATGCAGATATGTATAAGTGTGTGTAGATGTCAATATGCATATCCAGCTACATGTAGAGCTATAGATGTAAATGTAAACATATATTTCCACATTGTTTTGCATGTTAAATTCCTGCAGCCCTTCTTGCCTATTTGAATGACATCTTGACAAAGTAATTTTTTTGAGTCTTCCTCTCCTTTTTATATCAGCTCTGGAGCTAGAATTTCTTTCTTGATAAGAAAGAGTAATTATGCGAGAGCCATGTCTTGTACCCGGAAAGGGTAGCAAAATGTAACTAGCTTTCCAGATGAAGTTTTAAAGCATATTTATTGTTCCTGGGAAACCCCAGATGAGATCAGGCATTTGGTTTCTAGTGAAGTCTTGTGGAACAGAACGCACCAATCTCATTAGTGTCTCTCACACTTGTCTCTATCTTTCACAACAAAAATGAGACAGTAACAAGACTGAATGCAAAGTGCAGCAACCTTTCTACAAACCTACAGTAGTCCTTTGATGTGACAGATCACAAAAAGCAGGGCCTGTCAAACACTGATGTATGGGAGAGTAAAAGGACCCCAAGGTCAACAGAGAGCTGTCCTTCAAAAGAAATCACTTTCCTTTTTCCTGTTCTAATTGGGGTGCATTAGCATCTTATGAAGAATTAAACCGTCAATTAGATTTTTTCAAGGATTTTTTTAACGAAAGCTTTTATTAAGAAAAATGCTTTTCTTGAATTTTCTGACCATGTAGAGAAGGCTTCTGGTCTGGATTAGCTTCACATTAACCTAAATGGTTACCCCACATCAGAAAGTGACAAACACTCGCCAAGCAGAGAAGTTAGCAGAAAGACAGACAGTAAATTTGATAGATTCCATATATTACACTCAGATAGGAATCTTGAAGTAACAATTCTATAAACGTGTAGGAAGCTCTGAAATCTGTAGCCTGCCACATTTTCAATTTTGATGGGAAAGAAGCATATCTAATGAGTGATATGTGCAATAAAACCATACACCGGTCTCCCCTCTAAAATCAGCCACAGTTGAACTTGTTCAAGTTTCCCAAGTGACACTCATACTTTCCCAGCACTAACACCAACACTGGTAGTGGCCAGTTAGCCTCATTTAGTTAGAGCCTCTCTTTTCTGAATATCATCACTATCAACACAGAAAAGCTACAAGCAACTATGTTTTAGAGGGAAATCAAGATTTTTCTTTTTACATAAACTACATGGCAAACAAACAGTGATGGACAAATGGACTAATGGGATGTGCTGGACTAGAACTAGGAAGGAATTGAAGATACACAGGTATCATATTTAGTCATTGGGACGTTAACTCTGACTATTGGGCAGGAATGTGAGTGACAATTCACAGCAAAACTCATCAAAACAGAGGCCCTCCTTCTTGGAACTGAAGATTGTTCAACCCAAACTGTTCCACAACAGAATATAATCTTCAGGTCCTTCTATAGCCTTCACTGATTATGCCAAATTTATTGGTATTTTTATTTCACTATTTAATTTACTGGGCTTATTATAACAGCATGCTTTATACAGCTTCATTTCTAATGCTGGCAATGTTCCATTCTGGGATTAGTAGCTTTTGTCCAGGTAACCTGCAGTTCAGAGTCTCGACGTTAGATGCCTAGGAGATAATTGAAACTCTTAACATCTTTGAGTTTGCCTCCTCTATACTTCTGTATTGGCACTGTCTCCAACCATTGACGTTAATCAGCTCAGCAGGCATGCACAGAAAGCAACACACTTTTCTTGTTGCTTTGGCTGAAAATGCGTGCCAATTAATGATTCTCCCATTTAATGCATAAAAATAAATGACCATTTCTGACAGAGCATGGGATGACGCAGTAGGCCATCCCTCACATTCCTGCTGGCATCTTGGCTTCTCCCAGCCTCCATAGATATAACACATCTTACTGTCATTGCGAGAAGGTGTAGCACCTGTCTTCTAACATGGTTTGAGCTTTAGAGAGATCCAGAGCTTGTCAGTAAAATATCCAGGATCTCTATAAATAGTAAGTTAGGTGATTATAACATTGTTATTGACAGTTTCTACTATTTCTAAGGCAAATTCAGTAGGTCTATAGATTTAGACTTTACTTGGGAATAAAGAAATAAGCTGACGAAGCAGCCTGAGAAAATAAGTACAGCTATCTGTTACTTACATTTCAAGGATAACTGATACTTCATATTGCAGCTGGCAGAGCTTGATATAAAAATCAATATATTTGCAAGAAATGGGGATGCCTGAAGTATTCTGAATGCTTTCGGATTATGTGCTCACAGCCCAGCACAGTCACACATCCTGGCTGTATCTCTTTTCTAATGTCCAGCATAAGACTTTTTTTGGTTCCTGTCAAACCTGTCAGATAATAGCTGCTGGCACTGAAATAACAGCAAGGAAGCACATGAACATGATTAAACTAGACAGCCTTGAGAGAAATTTTCAGAAAGTGCTGGAATCACGAGTTTGTAGGGAGTGAGTGACAAAACTGAGAGCAAGGATTTGGAATGACCTCTAGGATCCATTGAGCAAGTAATTTCACCTGTCTGAACCCCAAATTTTCTACTTGCATACCAGTACTACCATGCAATGCTCTTCATGAAAAGTATAAGATCACATAAGCCACTTTGAAATTCTCTGTGAAATAGCAGTATTTAAGGTTATTTGGCTTGCAAACCTCAAAGGATCAGAATCTGAAAAATCATTGATTTCCTATAATCCTGAACCTTAAGGAGAAGAGAGTCCTAGTTTCTCATGAAGATGTAAATTTCTCTAAACATTTTAAAATAATTTATTTACTATATGGCTTCATAGATTGGATGGCTTTACAAGTGCATTAAAAATAAACATTTTTCAAGATTAGTGAGTGACCTCGTCCTCCTGTTTTGCAGTTTTTTCCAGCTCTTTTTCATCTACTGAAACATTAAAAGCAATGCAAGGGCTCTGTAAGTTTGGTTTTAGCATAAAACCAAATTGCTACTTCAGGACAGTATGTGGAAAGACATAACACTGTGGATAAGGAAGCTGAATCCAAGACATTTATTTCTCCCTGCATGTCATTTCCCATTACTTGGGATTTCAAAACTGCCAAGCAGTTACAAAGCCAAACATCACAGCACAGAACTTCCAGCCAGAATCCGTCTCCAGTTCCATTTGCTCAAGTCCACTTGCCAAGAATGGAGACATGAGATTGGCCACATCTCCCTTTAAGTTGCTTATGATTTACTGCATTAGCTTCCAACAAGGCAGACAGGGGTAGTTATGTCAGCAAAAGGCTAGAATGAATAACTTAAACTCCACCAAGGGCAGCATACAAACAAGCCTATTTAAACAAGCAATCTTGATGTCAATTATTTATTATCTGCAGCATTTGGAACACGTGCTATTGCTCAAGGTCAACACACAAATGTTGGACAGTCACACCCAAAGAAGAAAGAAACCTAAGCTTTTTTTTACTTCCATACCTTGTTTCTTTTAATTTCTCTTACACAATACCATAATACCAATACCACAGTACCACCAGAGTATAGCTGGAACTAATATAATATCATTTCAGTAAAACAATCAATTGCTCACTTGAATAACAGACAAAGAAAGCTCAATCTAAAAAGCACAAACAAGGGCCGGGGGGAAGACATGATGTCTGCAGTTAAGACATGAAAGGAAAACGCAGAACTGATGAAGGCAAAGAAGCCAAAGAAAGTGGTTTCAGAACAAAATTTCAAGATTTACACAGTTGGCTATGTACACAAACATCTGCATTTCCCAGCTACAGGAACGTTCTTACTTGGATTAGCTCCACAGTCAGTTAGCATTGCAGTGTAGCCTTGATCACAATCAGAGACTATTTGGGATGCCATTTCAATAAAATATTGCAGCTGAAACAATGTTCTTTCCTTTTCTACTTAACGTTCCCAGGAACATGTTGTGCCCTCTGTCATATTTGATTTTTAGTTTTCCTCTTAGCAACAATATACTGTATTATAATACGCCTATCGGTATATTTTCATAGTGTGACAATCTAAAAGTAGCATTCAGCTTTGTATGCACCCTTTTGGACTATGGAACCACTGTGAAAATTAAGATATGTAAGATACAGGTCTTTTGTATACATACCTGTAGATAGCCCCTATAAGACCTGGGACAGTTCTCTCTAGGTTAAAAGGAATTTTAGAGGGGTAACACATATTCTCAGTGTTTATCTACACAATATACATAGCTCCACACTTGGACTCTTTTTGCCCAGCACTAATATTCCCATTCATGCTTCTGCAAATGCTGATGCAAAGCGATATATGAGGTCAGATCTAATAATGTAATTTAAATTGGCAAAACAATACCCAGATGTAACTTGACCTCCATAAACCATTTTACCCTTTGTATTTAAAGTAGTCATCATCACAAATCTTATCCCTCCCCCAATCTCAGTTATTATACATGCATGCAGAAGGGGGCTCTCTATTCCAGAGCTAGTATTTTTGTATCTGACATATGTATTCTATTCTGGACTCCCTGCAGCACTGTTTCCCTGGCTGCATTCCCAGGATCCTATGCTGCATCATCCACACAGGTTTTCTTTTCGCCTCATTACTCCTCCCAAGCATCTTTTGCCAGCATCATGCCTCTTTATTGGTTGGTGACTCTCAAATGCCTTTGGATACGACTAGTCACTATTAAATTTGCGGATTTACACACCGATTAACTGCAGAACAGGATCTGCCTTTGGGTTACTACGAAGCATTTATGCTGTTACAAGATGCAGCATTTTCTTTTTGGGGTGGGGGGACATATATAAAGATACTTTAAAATCCCTTTCTGGTTAGTAGCATTGTTCTGTTACACAGCCAAACCCTGCAGAGGCTATGACAAATAGGGAGGTCACGGTCAAATTTAATAAGATCTCACATTCCCTTGGAAATGCCACCAGGGAGCAGACAAAAGCAAGCGTTTGCTGAGCTCCTGGGGGAAAGCAGAGCATTTGCACAGAAGCCCTTGGTATGCAGATGGTGTCGCTGCCTTTAGAAACAGGCTTAGATTTGAAACCAATGGGAACAAGCTGATGTGGCTCACGCTGAGGGAGAGAGCATGCCACAACTTAGCTTAGGAACACAAGCTATACATGAAGATGCTAGGGCTGGCTCTTTGTTCTCACGTCTCTGCTGTGTCCCAGGAACAGCAGGGTAACCGCTCTGCTCATTCAGTAGCGGGAGAAGAGAGAATGCTATTGATATACGGTGAAAATTTAAAAAAAAGAAAGCTTTCAAGTTGATCCATTGCTCTGCGAGAGAGCGGGCTGTGTTCCTCTAACGCCCGCCCTGCGACGCGGCCCCGCGGCGGGCGCGGCCCCGCGCGGGACGGGGCGGGGCGGGCGCGGGCCGCCAGCGCCACCGCGTGGCCGCTCGGGGCGCGGCCGGGCCGGGCCGCACCGCACAGCCCAGGGCCGGCGGCTCCTGGAAACCCCCAGCTTCTCCCTTAGCTTCGGATTACTGACTCGCGGGGCATAGGACGCAGTGAAAGGCCAGCCTGCAAGGCACAGTACGTCTCGTCCTATATGCTGAATATTACAGCAGGTAAGTTACAGCGGTGCTACGGGGGGGGATAAGGACTCAGCGAGGATCTTGGTAAACCAAGCGACACTCACAGCACATTTCATATAAAGTAGACTGTCTTCCAGAATCTTTGTATCTACCTGTGCTGGGCTTCAGTCGACTCTCAGCAAGCTCAGAAATTGCTCCTGTTGTAATGGTCTTCTTCAGTCTAGAGACTCCAGAAGCTGCTGCCACCCCTGGTTTTGTCAGCATGTCATCGCTGCTTGCCCTCTTCAGCTGCAACACAGAGATTTTGTGAGCAACCAGAAGATTAAGACCTTGAATATTCCCATCAAGTAGATCAAAATGCAAGGTTCTTGGGAGAAAAGGAACATTTCCATAAAGTAACCCAATGGGAATATTGCTTTAATAACCGTACTACATTTTTTTATTAATTTTTGTATTTGTATCCCATTCTAGATATTTGTGAAGTGGGTTAAGAGACAATACTGTTTCGACAGTGAAGAATGAAAATGGGAAAGACCGTTCAAATCAGCAAATAATTGAAAGGCAGGGAGAAAATAGTTTACAGGAATAGACTACTGGCAACTCCGGCTTCTCAGTTCTTGCTCTGAACAGCAGTCGTCATATTTCCTCACTGGTTTACATTTAGTCAGGTATTTGGGCCTGTGCAGATAAGTGCTAGTTGCAGAGCCTGACACACCGAGCGGGTCAAAGCAGCAAATAACTGGCCCTTAATCTGTCTGTCAAAAAAAAAATCCTGAAAAGATCTGCTGGTTCTTGTCTCTCCACTCAGGATCATGCAGTTTTGCCCCAATGGTGACCTTAGATCCTCTGAAGAGACTTCTGAGCTATTCCAATAGCAAACAACTGCCAGTTCCTTCCCGTGTTCGTCAAACAGGAGTCACCAAACTTTGTGGCATCATAAACTAGGTTATCTGGCACGAACAAAGAACATGCTGGAGACCAAGCCAAAATCTGAAAATCATTTAGCTGAGAAGCTCAGGCTGCCGCAATAAAACGCAAGAACAGCCAGTGCAAGATCTAACACAATTACCAGTTGGAAATCCCTTATCTTAAACATAATATGATTTCAGCTATTTACCCTCCTTGCTTATTGAAAAGCAGTGAGCAAGGATGGCCAATGATCTCATGGTGGGACCTAATACTATTTGTCTTGCTAGGAACTGTAGGACTCAGTAGAAGAGAAACTGTAAAGTCTGTTCACAAGAAAGCATTTTGTTCATGAGACCACCAAGGAAATAATTCGCAGCAAAGAATGCACTGGTTTTCAGAACAGACAAGCTGCAGAATTCTAGAGATTAATACTGATATGTTTCATAAGCTTGGAAGAAGGTAAACTATTTGCTTTACAGGGTATTTTACAGTATGTGTTTTTTAAAAAATATTAGCAGGTATCACTATAATTTACTTAGGTTTATTGCACATGAGAAAGCAAGGGACCATCATTGCTGTGTGGTCTTTTTTGGGAGGGGGATTTCTGGTAAAACAAGTATACTCTAAATGCGTACTCAAGAAATCCATGCAGTTCAAGCACAATGAACTTAAGATTCAAGGAGAAACACTGAAATTATGTTGCTTCAACAAGCAGAAGTAGCAAGTTATCTCAGAACATTGGTCAGCTGCTTTCCCATTTGTGTGCCTCTGTAACAACCTGTGTACCTTAGTAACAGCCTCCAATTAATTTCAGGAAAAATACTTTAAGCATTTTAAAAGACCAAAGCTCTGGAGAGTCTCCCTAGGCCAGTATTTTTTCTATCCTTTTCAGTTTGTGGACACCTAAACTGTTTTCACAAATCAAAATCCACTTCCTTTGAAGTTGTCCAGTGACACCCAGGGGGTCCATGAACCACAAGCTGAAAACCACTGCTCGGTGGGTTAAATGAAAAGAGAGCACACAACAAGCACTCTCCTTATTTAGCGGTTCCTGAATGTAAAACCTTTAAGCAAAATGAAGTCTCTCAGCTCCAATTCTTTCTCCCTTTCATCTCTTCCTCTGACTCAGAGTCTGTGGTTTCCTGGACCCTGTGAGCACATAAGTTTCAATAGCTGAAGTGCTGATCTGCTCCAGGATACCAAACAGCTAACGTTTTGCCTTCTGGCAGAGGTTTTGTCAGCTCACTCTTAGGAGCTGAATGGAACAATCTGACTTTCTGACCTTTAGAGACTTCTGCAGTCTTTCTAAAGTAATTTCTTCAATGTGCCCTCTTCTACAGGAGCAACTATGGTGCCTTTTTCTACCCCGTTTCTTCAAGGAAACCACTTCGATGATCTTGCATTTGCAGATGATCAACAATTTGAAGATATTAGCTGTAATAAGGAAGAAAACCCTCTACATTTAACACCATACACAAATTAATCATATCAGATTTCCCAGTTAGTCTCTTCGGTAGTATTCCTTCAGAGATGCTTGCCTCAGTCATACAGCAAATGCTCCAGTGACAAACATAACCTGCCTGGAGCACTAGACTGAAATATCCTATTGATAAGATGCCCAGAGCATCTAGAAGTTTACAAAGCAACTTAAGTAAATTAATCCTTCACTTGAGAAGCTGTGACACTTAATGAAGTTTAGATCTCCTCTTGATTAAAATGCTGTACTATGTTATGTCATGTTTACTAAACTTTACTATTGGAAACAGTTATAATCAGGAAGCCCGTGGTCTATTTTCATCACTGGTATCTTGGTCTGTATCGGACGACAAGGTTATTTTTGTTTGCTGGCTGCAAGATGCAGCAGCATTTCAGGTGTATTACTCCATTTTCTTAAAAATACTACTTTGACAGAAGTTTCTGCTATTTTTGAAATATAGCTGTATAGAAAGATAGGATTCGTAAAATGCTTTTGTTTTATTGCAAGTAATGACTGTTGTTAATTTATTTTGCCTTGAAGGGAGAGGCACAGATTTTTAGGAATTCTGGAAATCCATTAATAAATCTCTTTCAATTTCTTTACATGTGTAACAATCAGTTGAACTAAGAATTTGCCATTTATTTTATTCCTTCTTCAAAGTTAAGGCAATTCCCTCGCACACAGTGTAAGAGAACCCACTCATACCTTGTACAGATACCGTGTCTCCCCCATCACATGCAAAATATTTTCAGAAGTGTGCATTAGTCTAATATACAACACAATTATAATCTCCCTATGCTTAATACAGTTGTCGAGCCCACTCCAAGTCTCAGGGTGTAGTAATGTTCCAGGACTAAACCAAAGCTTTAACCTGGAACAAGGCTATAATGCTTGCACAGTCCCTACTGGTTAGTACCTTACTGAGCCGAGATTCAAAGGCAAGGGAAGTCGAGGACTTTGATGTCTTCATTCCTGTTGAGGTGGTGGAAAGCAATTTTCCTCTGTCAACCCCATGACTCCCTTGCTTTGCCATTGTACTCCAAGGCCTGGCAGTACTCTTCATTTTCTTCCCAAATAACTCAGCCTACAGACCCTAAAAAAAAAAAAAAAAAAAATATATATATAAGTATACACGCACACAAAAATATAAACTGTCTTTATATCATCTGAAAGAGAGCAGCAGAGATATCTGGCATCAGTTTTAAGGGCTGAAAAGGCCATACTAAACTTTATTCCCTCTTTCAGCCTAGAGAATCCCTCAGAGCAGGCTGCAGCCACTTACATTTTTCATACTGACTGGTAACATGAAACACCACAGAAGGAACACTGACTTTTGTTGGGACTGTATAAGTGAGAGACCTATCAGCCACAGCAGAACATCTGCAAATGTTGAAGCACAACAAAAGAGTAACTGAGAAAACTGAAGTCCACAGCAATTGAAGACAACCTTGGGATAAAAAGAAAACTACTTCTCTTACTGTTAGATCCAGCATCTTCAACTGAAATAATACTTTTAAAAAGTCACATGAGAAGCAAGTTTCCTCAGTTGTACAGAAAATATGATATCTTTAACTCATCAGAGTCTTCTATAGAAGCAGCAGTTGATGTTGCCACGGTGATAGAAAGATGTTTCACAATACTAAGATTTACAAAACATGGTAAAAAATATGAACTTTCTTGATACAACTTCCAAACAAAAATCTAGATCCACTATTCCTTGGAGATAAGCTTATGCAAGAGAGAAATCCTGCCAGGAATCAGCAAATAGACGTGAATTCCTTTTTTTGGATATAGCTGAATAAATTTAATCTGACAGCAAGAACAACTAGTCTGTTTCTCTCAGTAGGTAGACAGCTGCCAATTAAATAGTTAGCTCATCTCTTGTAGATCTAAAGCCATAAATTTTCACCAGCCATTGCCCAATCCAAACCAGGAGCAGAATAACAGAATTAGTTGGATTTTTTTTTTTTTTTTTAATATAAAGTCCTACCAGTCTGAGTTGGGAGTGGGAGGGATGGGAGATTGCCTGATATCTCCTCCCCTCCCCCACTTCAGTATGAGCAACATTTTTCTTCTGCAGCTTCATTTTCTAAATTAGACACAGGATGTAGCTGCGTATCAGTCTTGTGTAGGCAGAGGCTAACTTGCTTCTTGTCTGTTAAACAGGTAACCAAAAGATCTACAGAGATCAGCCTAGCGTCTCAGCTAGGGGAACGCGCTTGCAGTAAGCACATGCTGTTTATCACATGGAAGTCCAGCTGAGACAGTGTGAACTTGGACAGCAACCCTTTGACAGAGATGCTGAAACAATTTATTCCTGGCTGAGTCAGTAGGAGGGCTTAGGTCACATTTTATATCTTGTCATTTGCTTTATACTTTATTTCACATTCACAAATAAGAACACTCACTGAACTCATGGGAAACAAATCTGTTTGGGGCCAAGTCATATTTGACACTGACAGCACCTTCCAGGTGCCACGATGGTCTATTTAAGGAGTGTTTTGCTGCACAGAGGCAGAAGGGAATGTCAAGCRCTCTGCTGCTGTCTTACAGAGAACAAAGCTAGCAAGTGACATTTCCTCTATTTATCCTTGGTGCCTCTTGCAGGGAGGGCTGTCTACTTTCTCCACAGCTCTAACCTGTCAGCTCCTAAATAAAGAAATAAAAAAGTTCGTAGTTATTATTACTAAGTATAGTCATTACTCCATTAAAATTCTTAACACACACAGTGTGGAGCCATCAACTGATCTCATTAGAGGAGAAAGCAGCATAGTCTTTGTTGATGATTATACCAATCACTTGGCTCCTTTTTTAAAGCCCTGACAGATATGTAAGCTATATTACAATAGATAATAATGTTTAGCATTCCCACAGTTCATGATCTACCTTAGCAAGCTTTGGTGCTTTACATTATTTAATAAACTATTTTTTAATGGGCATACCCTTCACTGTATTTATATGGGTGAGCAAGCAACTACACATGCAAACTACCTTCCTGATTAGATCTCCAAATTATGCAGATTTTGGTTTTTGTAGATCCAGTGGTTGCACATGCATTTTGCTTAATTATACCCTCTGGATTTCTTCATAACTGTATCTCATACTTTCCTGCCTTCAGCTGTACAGATGCTTTCTTGATATCCTAAAGAATTTAATTTTGAGTCATCCATGGCATTTTAAAGTTGCAGTGGAGTGATATGCTCATTAGGCCACAATGTTAGAAGTAAAAGGACGAGGTACTTAAAAACCAAAAAACCACAACTCAAGAAATCCAGCCAGTAGCCTGAGACAAACTGGCTTTTTCATGTAATGATAGCTGAATTATGTGCCATGTGGATTTAATAATATTTTACTACACCAAGCAGATGAAACTAAAATTGAGAAGAGTATATTTGGATTTATTAGTATTTATTAGTTTTCCATGTATTTTTATGGGAATCAGCATTTGTAAAAGATAGAGGTAAGGCTTCTCATGTATTTGGCTAACCTGAATCTGTGCTGTAGATAAAGATTTCAATCTCTGAAGTGGGATCCCAATACTTTCCACAAGCCTTATATGTACTTCAAAGAATAAAGCCAGGTTGCACACATCTTAAGCTGCTTTCATTCCTAGGTAGGCGACACACATTTGAGTTATTAGAAGTACTGCTTCAGGAGAAGTACTAAACAAAACTACTTAAAAAAAAAAAGTCCTGCTGTTCTTTGATGAGAGCAGGAAATCAATTCTCAAAGTCAACATCACCTTTTCCTCTCCTCCAAATTCAATTTATGGTATTACAGGAAAATAAACAAGAAAAAAGCTTCACGGAAGTTGTGGGCAGTTGGGACAATGGGAAACCCAGAAGTTCAGTATCATGGCATGGCTCATGGACTGAGTTAGGTACGTAGCAGTGAACTGTCAACCAAAATATTAACTTAGATATATAAAATGGCTGCAGCCAGTTAGCATTGAGGAAACCTAACATTAGCAAAGAAGAGAGGTTTCTCTAATCCTTGTGTAAAACCAGCGCATATAGGAACAGTTTGTAATAGATTGTATTAAAAAAAAAAATATACAGCTTTTATCTAGTTGTCTCAAAACACACCATTTTTTAACAGGTGAATGATTAAAAACCAACATAATTTTTAAATCTGGAAAGATAAAAAAGCATTTGTGGAGAAACAGATAAGAGGGCTAAATATGCTGAAAAAAAGAGAGCATAAGAACAGAGTGCTACTAATACAAGCCACTAATATATCCTAATATAAAAGATAATAACGACTGCAGTTTTTGAAGAAGCTCAGGTTAAAAGACACCTGAAATGTACCCTTCTGTCCCAAATCTTAAATGAGGCAGCAGTTTATCAGAGCAGCGCAACAACTAAATGGCAGCCTCTGCTTCCTTGATGTGATTTTCAGGGCAAGGCTTGTCACAGTAGCTTGCAGAGACCATCTTTCTAAGCCAGCAGAAACGACTTTGGAAGTAGCCAGTCATGGTCATGAACTGTCCTTGAATGAGAGCTTGGGAATGGGATCACCACTAACTTCTTATCACAGCTGAATGRATCTTGGAAGACTGTCCCTTTCACAAGTCAGGACAGAGGTAGTATATACGTACTCATATTGTAACTACTGTAACAGGGTATCATTCAACACCCTTTTGCACACAACCTTGCAAGCCTTGTGTATCTGCATTTCTGCATCTGTGAAACTGCCACCAGGTAATGGCTCCCAGTGGGCTTTAGAATATATTGATAGAAGTCTACTATACTTTAACTAAGTATCAGCATTTCCTTCCGAAAGGACCCCAGAGAGATTATGACTTGATCTCTAGGCTACCCATAGAGAAATCTGAATGAGAAGCAGCTTTCCACAAGAGATGCAACCAAGCTGCTTTTGCAAATACAGTGAAAAAATCACTAGTTTTACACCCATTATGTCTCAATACGTTTCAGATGAGACACGTTTCTGCTCACTCTCCCGGAAGATGACTCGCTTTGCGCAACACTTGGAGCTCTATGATTTTATTTTTAATTTCTTTCTTCACATTTCACAGGGAACTTTCCTTATGAAGAAAACAGAATGCCACCATCCCAAGATTCAAAGTCTTTCTTTCTTTGGCATCAGCCAGAGCAGGTCATTAGCAGGCCACAATTAAATCCCTGCAGCATGCTCTGCTTGGAGCTGTACTCTGAAAATATGTAGAAACTGAAGATAAGTAGCAGCTCCATGTTGAAATAAATGGGGGTTCATGCCAACAATATGTTGCTTCAGAGCAGCAAAATCAGTTCTATTGCC
This sequence comes from Phoebastria nigripes, assembly GCA_035582835.1. Taxonomy (NCBI): domain Eukaryota; kingdom Metazoa; phylum Chordata; class Aves; order Procellariiformes; family Diomedeidae; genus Phoebastria; species Phoebastria nigripes. The sequence goes on from JAYKAV010002768.1 coordinate 954,437, forward strand.
AGTCACTTCCAAACTGCAGGGGTTTTGGGGTGGTGGTTTTTTTGTTTTTAAAATCTTTTATACTCAAAAGCGCTGGTGTCTGAATACCCCTCTCCTCTGAAACAGGTGCTGCAAATGAGATAATCAGCAGGTTTACAAAAATGTAAAGCTGGTCCTGACAGAGTTTTTTCTCTCAGTAATCCTCAGAATTCCCTGCAGACATCAGAGTCAGAGTCTTTAAAAATTCAGGCCATGCTATATAGTTCATCCTTTCTCACTGGTATTTTTAAAGGGTATTTGGAAAATTTTGATGTGGACTGTTTTGGCAGTTGGCAGAAGTTTTACAGTGGAAAGATAGTCCATTTTACTTGAAATTTTACTGTTTTATTAAAGATTGAGAACCTAGACATTTCTTTCTTAGTCAGTCCATATGCATTTATTAATAAAAGTCTTTAGAACCAGCCTAGAATTATTCCCATTTTATGGCTAGAAAAACTGGATTAAGAATTTATCCTAACTCTCACAGGCAGTCAGCATCAGCAGAAACAACGTTAGGTCTCTTGGATCTTAAGGCTTGGCTATCCATCAAAGGAGTACTTCACCAGAAGTGAAGAACAAACTTCTAGGAAACACATTCTGCTGACTATTAAAGGCTGTTTTACTCTGAATAACTAAGAAGAATAGATAGGTTTATTTGAGCGATGACAAGCAATATTGTTTCACAATCAAGAAACCTAGCAGTTACACTATTAAGTAAATAAAAATCATTAGCACATCTGCAGAAATGAAGTTACATAGGAAAATCCCTCTTGGGGGGCTAGAGATACAAATTATCTGTACCCCCATGTACTTTATACAAGGTAGATTTTGGTGCTCATGTCTGTGTGTAACACTACTCACTCAACAGGACAGTCAAATTAAAGCAGAGTCATTCAAGTTGCTTTGGGAAAATTAATGAAAAAAAGAATTTTGAAAACTCATTACTAGATCTGGAGAGTAATGTACCAGATGGCAGGTTCATTGAGACCTGTGAATGCCCAGCATTTCTGAAAAATGAGGTCAGAAGTACCAACTTTGCAGATAGGACTCTCAAAGGACAGAAGTCTGTGACTTCGGTGGGTTAAAACCCACAGTCCCCCGTGCTATTTTCCTGTAATTCAGTTACTTTTCATTACATCAAAAGGTCAGACTATTCCAGAACCTTTATTACACATTCTCGTGAAATCAAAGCACAATTTTCTTTGGTGTTTTTTGGTTTTTGGTTTTGGTTTTTTTTGTTTTTGTTTTTTTGTTTGTTTGTTTGTTTTGGGTTTTTTTGTTTTTTTTTTTGGGGGGGGTTGGGGTTTTTTGGGGGGGGTTGGGGTTTTTTTTGTTTGTTTGTTTTTTGTTTTGGTTGGTTGGTTTTTTTTAGCATGTAAAATCTGCATCATGCTGATACTATTTTCCTTCCAACCTAATCAATCTCTGCTATTTTCAGACAAACTATCAACTGGAACATAGAAATATCTAACAAATTCAGTAAACTGTAAAGCATTTTCCAGCAGCGTGTAGGAAGCTATATGGCAGGATAGCCAGCTGGGCTAAAATAGAATTCTTTTCTGCCTTTCACATCAATTCACTTTAAACAACAATTTTTAGGCTTGACAGATGTTTCCATATGATTCATCTTGATTTCTTAGCTGGTATCAGAAATCAAGCCAGGGTCACAAACCAGGGAAGTTGATAGTCCAATACAATAATTGGTAACTTGGATGTCACAGATAAAAACCTATTTGGAAAGAAGACAGAACTAACAATTAAAACCAAACTGTTTACTCTCTTTTGGTCATCTTTAGCAGCTTTCCTTAGGTATCTGCTCCTTTCAGCTCAGTGTGTAGTCTTTCTGTTTTTAACACATCCAACCTCTCTTTTCTCTAGTTCCTGTTACCTTGTTTTTAGTGTCTTTGAGGCTATCTCAGTGCAACCTTCCTCCATTACTCCTCCAAGTGGAGACACTTGCTGGATTGTTGCTGGTACAAAGCTTAGCTTTCATTAGAATTGGATTAAAACAAACAAACAAAAAAACCCACAAGCCAGACCACCTTCTTCCACCCAAACACAACTCAAAGGAACAGAAAAGATATGCCCATTTCCCAAAACCTCATCTCTAAGACTCTTCTAGTTTTTGCTGGCCAAAGAAAGAGAATAAGTCATAAACCTGACCCCAAACACTGAGCAGCAGTTTCCTCTGGTCTACCTCAGCAGACTTGCTTTCCAATCTCATTTGCAGCTGAATTTTCATGTTTTGCTGGTAGAGTACCAGGAGACAAGACACCACTTGGAAATTTTCATGTCCAGACTGCATGCTACAGCAGGGCAAATTTTGCCGGTTTTATGCATGCCTCAAGCAAAGGTGGTTTTAGGTTTGGTGGGGTTTTTTTGGGGTGGGTTTTTTTGGTTTGTTTGTTTTGTGTTTTTTTTTTGTTTGGTTTTTTTTTTTTTTTTTTTTTTTTCAAGAGTGGAGAAAAATGTACTATAATAATAGAGCTGGGCAGCTATAGAATCCAGGTGCTTTTGCAAGGAGTTAAAAATGTTGATAAATTTT
>JAYKAV010002769.1:0-66151 GCA_035582835.1 Phoebastria nigripes
CAGAAGTGGTTGGTACTGAAGCACAGCTCCTCCTGGCACCCCGACTGCCGGTGCTGGGCTGGATGTTCAAAGGGAGGGTCCCCTCCACACATCATGCAACTGATGCTACGTGGAGTAAGTGGGTTGCGCTGGTCACACAACAGGCCTGAATAGGAAACCCCCATCGCCCAGGAATCTTGGAAGTGACCACCTCATAGTTTTAGTATACTATGAACATTAAAAATAACATTATTTATTAGCATATTATAATGGAATATCACAACAGTATATTATTTGCATGAGTGAAGAAAGCTAAAACATAATTCCAAAACTGAAGATTTTCTAATTTATTGTGACTTACTAAGTATGAGGGAGAGTAATTGGTTTTACATTTAAATAATTTAGACAAATATGTACATTTCTTAAACATGGAGAAATTAGGCCTGTATTGACTTTCTTTTCCAGATTGCATATTTATTTAGGAATAGAACTTCTACTTGGTAGAACAGTAAACTGATATTAATACTCAATGTAAATAAAGATTTTGAAAAGTTAATTTATATACTACAAGTATCTTTTTAAGATACTCATTTTGGAAAAACACAAATAACAAAAGAAAAAAGTACTTAGAGGACTGTACTTGTGAAAGTAAATTTACATAGTCTCAATACAACATGACAGGTTATTATGGCAGAGATTAAAAGGAAACTAGTTTTCAGTTTTCTAATTTTGTGTATTTTGTGGACTTGATAGAATTCCATACTTAATCAGTTTTATTGTCCTCAGTCATTGGCCTTGCTGTTTGCATGGCTCTTCTACACAATGGCCAGCAAAGAAATATTTAGACAAAGAAAGTAATAGTCTGGAAGAATTGGTAAACATGCTAAATCACATTTGTAACTCATTTTTAATCCATTGCGTTGGCCAGACATCAGGATTTAAGATGCCTGCTCCTGAATGATATTTTTCTCTTTTTGATAGATAAAAACACTGTATTGTTGTATCTTCGTTTCATGGCCTTCATGCAGATAGCTAGAATAGAAAGTTATAAACTATGGTCTGGTGATAATTGGTGTCATCCAATGCTAAATCCAATCAATCCAATTGTTTTAAAATCAATTAAATCATTTCCATGTACTTYAGTGCACATGGAATTAACCTTAAACTGGAATAATTTAGATGGAAGAACTTGGAAAGCATTTTTATATTATATGATAGCCTGTATCATAGATATATTAAAGAGAGTTTTCATGTACGTTAGGTACAAAAATTATCCCTTTGCTTGTTTCTGACAAGCTCTCTACAACTACCTGAAAGGAGGTTGAAGCGAGGTGGGTGTCGGTCTCTTCTCCCAAGTAACAAGTGATAGGATGAGAGGAAACGGCCTCAAGTTGTGCCAGRGGAGGTTTAGATTGGATATTAGGAAAAATTTCTTCACCAAAAGGGTTGTCAAGCATTGAAACAGGCTGCCCAGGGAAGTGGTTGAGTCACCATCCCTGGAGGTATTTAAAAGACGTGTAGATGTGGTGCTTAGGGACATGGTTTAGTGGTGGACTTGGTGGTGTTAGGTTAATGGTTAGACTCGATGATCTTAAGGGTCTTTTCCAACCTAAATTCTATGATTCTATTCTATGACATGATTTTCAAAGATTAAATAATAAATTGAGGTGAAAAGAGTTTTCTAACTACTTCTTGGGCCAAAAGTAGCAGATTACTATTGGGCTGATGCCTTTTATGAACAGTTGGAACAAGCACAAAGTATCTAGTAAAATTCTATGTAATCTCTCTGTTGCTGTGTTGAGGAAATTGTTTGGCCAAGACAGCTTCCTATAATGTGGTAGGTACACACTCAAGCTAGCGGCGCAAAATTTTTTTAAATGTTTGAGTAACACAATGAATATGTTAACATTTTAGGAGGATGAGTCTCATGTGTTGCCAAAACCTAATTACTGGAATATTTTATGAATTTAACAATATAAAATATTTTAAGCAATTACCACATTTTGTATTTATCTCAGTGGGAAAAACAAAATAACGTGTAAGTAAGACAAAAATGCTTGTTAATAAGACAAAAATAAAAGATTACTCTAATGCCAGTTTAACTGAATGAGTAATAAATCCTAAACAATCTAGGTAGTGGCAAGTAATTTAGTTCTAAAACATTTTCAGTTTTGACCAATTCAAAGTCCCTGTAGTACAGATAAGGAAGGGTTTTTTGAGACATTATTTTGAGACATATCTTGATAATGTCATCTTCATTTAATAAGCAAAGATAGACCAACAGTTTCCATAAGTGGAAAACTAGACCAGCTATACAATAGATAAAATAGGAATCTTCTGACAAGTGGAGGTTGTATACAGACATCATCTTTCAAATACCTTTGTCAAAATGCCACTAAACAAGTCATGGCAGCCCTCATAGCATGTAGATTTCAGCCAGACCTCGTTGCTAAGTGTCTTTTGTATTTGTATTTAATGCTTATACTTTTAAAACATGGCACTTTGTGTAATTTATTTATGTGACTAATTATTAGATGAGGTACACAGTAAAGTGGAAATCATATGTACAAAGTATCTGCTGAGCAACTTTTTTGATATCTGAAAATGCTATCTTTCAATGTTTCCCCATCTGAATTTCAATTCCTTACCCGCAAAGAGTGGAGTAGAGCATGAGCAAAACACCTTTCAGTTGCTACCGTGGGGTTTGAATCCCTCTCAACTTTCAATCAATCAGCTTGACTTGACTGTTATTCTGTACTGTGGACCAATTACTGTATCATTGCATAGCCTCAGAAAAAAAAACCCTCATTTTATGCATCTGTGGTCCAGTCAAGAGTCATTCTTGTCACTGCACAACTTTCTTTGTAGTGAGGCTTATTGTCATCAATATCATAGTCCCACTACTGTCAATTACATCATTCTAAATTGTCTACAAATCTGGCCACTGTGGTACCATGTGGGGAAAGCTATCTTACAGAAACTTTAGGATTTTTTCCTCAGTTATTATCAGAATAACTGAGGTTGGAAAGGACGTCAGGAGATCACCTAGTCCAACCTCCTGCTCAGGTCAGGTTTAACATCGATTTCAGAGCAGGTAAGTCAGAGGTTTATCAAATCTGACCTTGAAAAAGACAGAGATTCCACAACATGTTCCAATGCTTATCTGTTCTCTCGTTTTCTACTGTTTTGCTATAAAGCTCTGGAAAAATCTGTTCTTTTTTATCCTCATCTGTCAGCTTTATTGTCTTGAAAAGCAGACATCCTATTGGAGCAGATAAGCTTTTAAAAAAGATGCACCAGAAAAGATAAAATTTATAAAGGAACTGAGGTAGAGCATTGCTGCAGACATTAGAACATAATGAACTGAGCTGCATTCTCAGTTTTCTCCTGCTAGTGCAGTCTAAGATCAGTACAAGCCACTCATTACCAAGGAGAACAGAGAGAGTCCAATCTGATATATCCTATGCCAAATCACAGCCTTCTTACAGTAATGCCACATCACCAAAGATTTTTTTTCCTCCTGTGAGTACTGTAGGGTGTCCTTCCTACCCAAGAACAGACAGTCAAGAGTAGCGGGAATTGGCAGGAGGGGAGCCAGGAGTCTGCTGCACAAGAAACAGAGAGGAAGCCAAGTGGAACATTATGCAGGGATGTCACTCATTTTCTGAAACAGCAAAGTTGATTGACCACAAAATTCAAGCAGTCTTCTTCACACTACACAACAGCATTAATCTGAGGACAAATTTGCTGGCTGTGCATTTTCCCTACTACATCTCATACATAGATGCAACAACCACTCTTCAAATTTCAGTTTCCTTTGGGTTTTATATTTCTCTTAGATTCTTTTATTGTTCTCTCAGGATCCTTGCTCTTTTCTGTCATTTGATACTACTGTTATTTAAAATTTTTGATCTCCATAACCAGATATTTCCATAGGAGTGTGCTTCAGTATTGGCAGATTACCTATACATATAAAAAATGTAAGTGCATGAGGCACAGGTAGTGACATAGTGACATCCTCAAGACTTCTAGAATGCTGGGGTGGAAGGGCAAGCTAAGAACCTCAGAAGGACTCTCCCAGTATCACCTACATATTGGTCAAACAGCTTTTGTATCTCATACAAAACCATGTCTAAGACTGCCCAATATTAGTCAGATTGCTTCAAGGGAATCAGTGATGCTTACTGTAGTGCTAGTTTGTGCAATACGGACTTCCGGAACACTAATGACCCTTCTGTTGACAATGGTTCTGTCAACATTTGCAGATTATATATTAAGTTACTGGAAAAAGGGAAACATTGCACTCATTTCTAAAAAGGGTAGAAAGGAGGACCCTGGGAACTAGTGACCTGTCAGCCTCACCTCTGTGCCTGGGAAGATCATGGAACAGATGCTCCTAGAAGCTATCTTAAGGCACGTGGAGGACAGGGAAGTGATTCGAGACAGCCAGCATGGCTTCACAAAGGGCAAATTATGCCTGACTAACCTAGTGGCCTTCTACAGCGGAGTGGTTGCATCAGTGGACAAGGGAAGAGTTACGGATGTCATCTACCTGGACTTCTGTAAGACCTTTGATGTGGTCCCCCACAAGATCCTTCTCCCTAAATTGGAGAGATATGGATGTGACGGACTGTTTGGTGGATAAGGAATTGGTTGGATGGTCGCATCCAGAGAGTAGTGGTCAATGGCTCAATGTCCAGATGGAGATCAGTGACGAGTGGTGTTCCTCAAGGGTCTGTATTGGGACCAGTACTGTTTAATATCTTCATCAATGACATAGACAGTGGGATCAAGTGCACCGTCAGCAAAATTTGCAGAGTGGTGCGGTTGACACACTTGAGGGATGGGATGCCATTCAGAGGGACCTGGACAAGCTCGAGAAGTGGGCCCATGTGAACCTCATGAGGTTCAACAAGGCCAAGTGCAAGGTCCTGCACCTGGGTCGGGGCAACCCCCTGTATTGATACAGGCTGGGGGGTGAAGGTATTGAGAGCAGCCCTGCAGAGAAGGACTTGGGGGTACTGATGGATGAAAAACTGGACATGAGCCGGCAATGTGCGCTCGCAGCCCAGAAAGCCAACCATATCTGGGGCTGCATCAAAAGAAGCGTGGCCAGCAGGTCCAGGGAAGCAATTCTGCTCCTCTTCTCCACTCTGGTGAGACACCACATGGAGTACTGCATCCAGCTCTGGAGTCCTCAGTACAAGAAAGACATGGACCTGTTGGAGCAGGTCCAGAGGAGGGCCACAAAAATGATCAGAGGGATGGGACACCTCTCCTATGAGGAAAGGCTGAGAGTGATAGGGTTGTTTAGCCTGGAGAAGAGAAGGCTCCGGGGAGACCTTATTGCAGCCTTTCAGTACTTAAAGGGGGCTTATAAGAAAGATGGGGACACGCTTTTTAGCAGGGCCTGTTGTTATAGGACAAGGCGGAATGGTTTTAGACTAAAAGAGTGTAGATTTAGACTAGATATAAGGAAGAAATTTTTTATGCTGAGGGTGGTGAACACTGGAACAGGTTGCCCAGAGAGGTGGTAGATGCCCCACCCCTGGAGACATTCAAGGTCAGGTTGGATGGGGCTCTGGGCAACCTGATCAAGTTGAAGATGTCCCTGCCCATGGCAGGGGGGTTGGACTAGATGACCTTTAAATGTCCCTTCCAACCCAAACCATTCTATGATTCTATGCTTCTAAGTACTGGTGCTGTTGATATCTTGTGCAAAAGACCATCAGTCATGGTACTTTAAACAGCTTTAGAGTTACCAGGTTCTTACTTAGATCACCAAGATCCAGAATCTTTTTCTTGCCACTTTACTGACTTGAATGGAATTTTAGAGTTGTATCGTTACAGAGATAGGTCCTTTGCTAGGGACAAAAATCATTGGGGTCTTCCATACCAACCTCTGAGACCCTATTCATATTTTTCAGGCCTTAATGAGTCTCATGGAATGTATTTCAAGCTACAGGGTTTGCTTCCAGCACCTGATCAAGATCATAGGATTTCCATTCCCTCAAGGTTCTGAGAATGATCCTATAGGTGTGTCCATATTAGCATTTTAGTTTAAATCAGGAGTGTGCTTTTGAAGTGAATCTCTCAATTGTCCCCACTTACAGCACTTCAAGTCACATCGTGGAATGGTCTTGGAACACATGAGCTGAATTCCTTTTAAATGAAACTAAACTGGAAGATACCTGCCAGGTAGTGCATCTAATATCCCCAGCTGTTAATAACTGTTTGGTGTATAAGACCAGATAGAGCTAGTCATAGAATCATAGAATCACAGAATTATTTAGGTTGGAAAAGACCCTTAAGATCATTGAGTCCAACCATTAACTTAACACTGCCAAGTCCACCACTAAACCATGTCCCTAAGCACCACATCTACACGTCTTTTAAATACCTCCAGGGATGTTGACTCAACCACTTCCCTGGGTAGACTGTTCCAGTGCTTGATAACCCTTTCGGTAAAGAAATTTTTCTTAATACCCAATCTAAACCTCCTCTGGCGCAACTTGAGGCCATTTCCTCTCATCCTATCACTTGTTACTTGGGAGAAGAGACCGACACCCACCTCGCTACAACCTCCTTTCAGGTAGTTGTAGAGAGCGATCAGGTCTCCCCTGAGCCTCCAGACTAAGCAACCCCAGTTCCCTCAGCCGCTCCTCACAAGGCTTGTTCTCTAGACCCTTCACCAGCTTTGTTGCACTTCTTTGGACGTGCTGCAGCACAAAGTAAACACTCTGGTAGTAGCTGTCTGAAAAAAAAAAATCGTGGTTTTGGACCTCTTGCCTCTACTCTTAAACAAAAGTCTCATAGAAACAGTTGTGCTGAAAAGGACCTGGGAGTCCTGGTGGACAACAAATTGAACATAAACCAACAGTAGGCTCTTGTGAGGAAAAAGGCCAACTGCGTACTGGGCTGTATTAGTGAAAGCATTGCCAGTAGATTGAGGGGCACTTTTACACAAATCTGATTTTATTAATTGGGATTAATGGAATCACTGAGAAGTTTCATATAATAGTGAACTTGGACCATGAAAAGACTATGCTAGCTGCCACTGCTGACATTCAGTAGGTACTCTTCTGTTATGTAGATTATGGGCTAAGTATTAGGCCAACCCTGAAGTATTCTTAATTGTGACAAAATGGCTCCACTGCTTTCTTTGCAGCTGTGGATGGAAGATTTCTTCTTCCAATGCCCCTGAGCAAGTAATATAGCATAGTGGTTCTGTGGCCTATAGCTGAGATGGAAACAGGATTGAGTCTTTAAGTACAACAGAATCAGATCTTGTAACACATAATCACCTCAAATATTTAGTTACTATCAAATGTCTGTGTATTGCTAAAGGAAGGGGATTTCTGCTCATTTGTTAGAGAATGAATGAATGAGACTATTGTTAATTAGAATCAGATTGCAAAAAGTGTTTGCATTTGTATGAAGAAACTTCAAATTGAAAAGTCACTGTTCAGTCTTGCCCACAGTTGTGTGCACATACTTTCTAAAATCAGCAAGTGTTGGCTAGCATTGTAGCAGATAAATGACACATACACGTGTGTCTAGGGGCAAGATTGACCCCACAGGCTGTAAGACTTGCCACCACCTAACTTTTCACATTCCATAGACATGGTGTGGATAAACCTAATTCACACTAATAAGCATGCCTGTATGTTTTAAAATTCTGATAACATTATTATGAATATTCTTCTACATAGTTTAAACACCTATTTATAAAGCAAAACGTGACTTCCATTTCTGTGTCCATTTTCTATTCACTCAGGTTTCCTTTGTGAGGGTTTTTGTTTAATAATGGTATTCTAACTAGAATTATAGAAAATTCATTTTCAGGCACATGTCAAGGAAATTAACAAAGGTATGTAAGATAGGAATTTTCATCAGATAGTTGTTTAAATACCTGTTTTCTAAAGTATGATAGCTATTCTCTTGTACTTTACCCTTCTAATATGTCTATATTTTTGTGTGTTTCTCAGAGATATGAAAGATCTGCAAAGGTACAACCGCTGAAGTTGTGTACAGACTGCCCCGATAGCTTATGTTTAGATTCATCCTAGGCTCAAACAGTTAGAGAATTTTCACAGTAGGAGCTTGGACTTGCCAGTTATTCCATATGTGCTGCACCTTTCATGACAGACCCTCCATCTGTGCTCACCACTGCAAACATCTACTTTATGCCTGTGTAATCAGCCAGATTTGATCTATAAGACCTTCAGTAATGGTCTGCAACTGAAGCATGTATAAGATACACATCTGTGGCAAGGGGATTTCCAAAAACAGCCCTCTGGCTGGGAGGTTAGAGGCCAATGCCCTATGGCCTCACACCTTGAATGTATGATGGAGGCTGTGGCCTAACTTGCCTATTTCACTTGCAGTCATGCGAGTGAATCACAGGTGCTCAAGAATTATGTCATGTAGGTTACATCCAGTGTGCTCATCATGGAACAGGCAAGTGTGTCCCTTCAGGGCTAGTTGAGGTTCCGTATGTACAAGTATAAATTCTTTGGTTTTTAATCTTGTAGTTGTATTCTCCTGTTGCATCCAGATAGGAGTCATATTCCCTCTGTGGTCTTCTTCATATGCTGGTTAGAAGAAAACATTTTCTTCCTTTAATTATTTCCAGAAATTTTATTTTTCTCCTAGGCCCATATTGTTATTTACCTCCTAGGCCCTTCTATATTGTTATTTACTAACCCATTTCACGTAATTGCTACGTAATTATATAAAGACTCCCCCAGGAAGCGAAAGTCTGTTTCACGCCTAACAGATTTTTAGTAGATTATGTTGATATTGAGTCATGGCGGAAGGACATGGCAAGCTGATGTGCTTCTGGAGGACTGGAGCCGGGACAACTTAATTCAGCCATGCCCATTACCTTCTGTAACAATAGAGCGAAGCGTAAATCAGATCTCAATCCTTTGTTCTTGTTCCTTATCCAGCATAGAGTTTCTCTGCCAGTAAGCAAGCTGGCATATGCTAAAGTTGAGTCTGAACATGCATTAACATGAAGATAATAAAGGTGTTACAGGAACTAAATTTTAAGCTTGAGATTGTGCAAACATGACAGTGCAGATGTATCCTGAGGAACCAGGAAAGTTTATGCTCCAGAACAGAGGCTACTGACAAAAAACATCCTTTATTTAGGAGATGACTGTCATTCTGAAGTCCGCTGACACATTTCAGGTCTATTGCTTTGTTATAGCAGGTATTGTAAGAAGCCATGAGAGTAATTATGTGGTACTGATAGAATCTATCCAGCTTCAGGAACACAGGACCAAACCTGTTCTTAGTTTTGGGAAGGGATTTGTTCTCAGGGATTCCATTTTGTTTAGGGTGGGTTGGTTTTGGCTTTTCTCCAATAAATATCCTGAGGTTTGACTGAAGTTTCTCTTCTGTCAAAATTTACATTTTTTAAAAAAAGGCATTCGTTAAGCACATTCTTTTGAAACAAATTATGAGACTACATGAACACTGCCAGTTATGATTGTTTGGTGAACCAAAAGATGAAATGAGAGAAGAAAACCCTCATGAATCACGTGTAAGTGTAGACAGTGTCTGGTTGTGAAAGATTGTCAGTGGCAATCATGGCTTCTTATCAGGGCTTTGAAAGGAGGGGAATTATCAAGTTATGATAGTCATACCGTGGACATTCCCAGATAACTGTCAAAGGCATAAGGCAGTTTTTTTTAGTGAGAAATTGCATACGATTTCCAGAAATGGGTAATAATCTTACTCAACTGAAACTGAAGATTCTTCAAATTACTCATCTTCTGTATTGTTTGCACTACTTATCTACAATTTAACTTTTTTTTTAAAGATTACGGAGCTGGGTAGTTAAAAGAGGCCTTTCCCTTCACAGGAAAGCAAATACCCTACCCACAATCCTTCAAAAAATGCTCTTCTTCTGTGTAAGACTTATACATAGGATAAGACATTTCTAAGACAGACAAGTGGTGGCTAATGATACTAGAACTGCTGTTTTTCTATAATTAGTTTGTCTTAACAGGATGGAACCCAGATAACATTAATTATGATTTATTAGTGACCAGCTGATTATGCTGCCCTGATCAACCTGAACTATCAGTGGTGTAATAATGATTATATCTACCTACACTTTAAAACATTTATTTACCATTAGATATGTTTCCCTTACAAATTACTTTAAAAGAGTGCTATTCTTGTAGACAGCTAGAAAAGCAAACATTTGATGTGGGGTGTGGGTGTGCCATAATAAACATATTTTATATTATTAGACCATTCTCTAGCTAAACTCTAGGGGTTTTGAGCTTAATTAAAATAGATCGTAAAATATGCTGCTGCAACACTAGTAAAATAACTTCATTTTTTTCAAAGGGAGGGGAAAGGCTATTATGCTAAGGAGGTATACTGTTATTCATAATGCATTTAACATTCATTTGTATGTAATTACTTTCCTTGATTGCTTCTACAAGTCTTTCAGGGAGCAGTAAAAGAGAAAAACACTATCAAAACATGGTTATGAATCATTATATTTAACTGCTAGGATTTCAAGTTCATTTTAGACACACACTGAATTTCATTGGGTTTTGCATATGGCACACTTAGCTTTTTGTTTCCCCTGGAAAACAAAATAATCAGGCAGTTTATGAAATGCTTTAAAACAAATCTGAATTGCAGTTTCGTTTTCTGAACCTGCTTTACATTTTCAGTGGGTGTGTTACCAAGTTACATTTAATTTTGGATGCATGAAAACAATTTTAGCAACTACTTTCTACCAAAATAACATCAGTAGAGCTAATTTGCCATAGAATTATCTACTTAGCCCACCCTGTTATCTGTGTAGAAGATGTGTCTGAATGGCTTCCGCAGAGCTTGAGAATACAGCATTTGTCTGCAAATATTTTAGTTGAGGTTTTAATTGAATATAAACATGAACTGCACGAACTCTGGCACTTGAAGGACTCCTGAGAAAAAGCTATCACTAGTTAATATAGGACTGTAACTACTCATATATTGTAAGGATATTGCATCAAAGCTGTCACTTGGTAAGCATATCAGCCTTTCACTTCTGTCTTAGAAACCAACAGGATCCTATCTAAGTGTGTTTAGCCAGCTGAAAGCTATCAGAGAGTTCCTCCAAACAAACATTGTTTGAATTAATATGTTATTTCCAAACGAGTTACTTTGGCAAGGTATAAGGTAACATGTGGTTTAGAAAAATAAACCTAAATAAAATGAAAACAGAAGCAGCAGAAACTGAGTCTTGTATGACCTCTATGTGGATTTTATCTCATATGGTAAATGACTGAAAATTAGAAGTAATATTCTAATGAGAAAAGGTCAAGACACAAAGGAAAAATTCGAATATAGTGGAAGCACCCATTAAGTCTTAGTTAAGTGTGGAAGTGAACATTTGGTAACATGCCAGTGAAATTGCTATACCTTATTATATAGGTATTATTCAGTTCTGATAGTACTACTGTTTAAACAAATTTCCTTTATGTGTGAGACCTGATCCAAAGGTCAACAATGTCAATAGGCTAGTTATCAACTCTGTGATTTCTAAACGGACAAAGGTGAAGATTTGGAGAAGCTGGGAGTATTAGCTGATGATCAAGAATGACTGACTGAAGAGCTCATGGAAGAAAGCAAGCCAAGCATTGCTGCAGTCTAGTCACCTGGGTTCTCTGCAGATTCTCCAGTCCTGCCTTTTCCAGTTTTATTTGGTACATGGTATTCTCAGATAAAGCATTTGTTGATCAGAGACTACTCATGCTGGTATCTTTGAGGTATGAATAAAATCGGACTGTGATAATAACAGGAAATTGCTTAGGTGCAGATTACAGATTATTTTTTTTTTAGAAAGCTCATCACCACGGGATCTGATCATGTTCAAGATCTATTCTCAGAACATTCTGTAAGTTAAGAAAATGCTGCCTGTATTTTTCAAATGAAGGGATAAGGCTCATGAAACAAAGGTGAGGATGCTGATAGGTGAGGTTTAGGCATAACTGGGGAATGAAGCTACAAGTCCACATCTCCTTCAAGGTATTTATTCTATGCAAGTACAACTCATTTAGAAAAACTTTGAGCTCTGAACTTTTGAGCTGCAACTTGCAGAATCAAATCAGTAAGTAGTGCAAGAAGTATGGGAGGTGAAAAATACAACATATCTCCCTTTCTTATATAAAAGAACATGAATGTGGAAGATGTTAATGAAATGAGAAATTTCACTCAACCGATTTTCTGTTTGCTTGTAAACTCACATTGATACTAAACATTAATTTGTGAAACCTATACAAATACTTAAATTTTGAAAGGTTCACTGAAAATCATTTAGGTTCTCTGAAAGTCACAACTCATTTCTTTTTAAGAAAATCGTATTATTTTAGTACTTTTCATTTGGTGGAACCTATTGGACAATGGCTAGACATCTTTAGCATTCAGTATACACTCAGTGTTGAGTTGCTGATAAATACGTAACAGCACGTTTGTCAAGAACAAGACAAAGCATGGTCTTCAGGACCTTTTTGGATTTTAGTTCTATCTAGTAAGCCACAAAGTTTTCCTCTTCTCCATTTCTTTATGAATTACATTTTTTCATGGCCATGAAAGTAGACAATACAGATGCATCCTCAACATGATCTGTAAGAAAACATCTGTTGAAAAACATTTGTGTTTGGTTTTCTTAATTCACAGACCCATACAGACCAAATGGATATTGGTTTTAAATATCCATTTAAAACACCTGTGATCTTCTCCATATAGAATCTCCTACCACAAATAGATGAAACTTAGATACAAAGCTGTTTCCAGAAATTACTAGGATCCCTGGATGAGAAATTGTGTTCTAACATTCTTAAGCTATTAAAATCTATTGTAATCTGTTTAATCTGTAGATTAAAAATTGCTTCTTTCCTCTATGTAGGAATCGAATCAGTGAAAGTATGTTTTATTTTGTTTTGGTATGTTTTTTAAATAATATTCTTCCTTGTTTAATAATACCACAAACTGGTAAAGGATTAGTCAAAAAAGGTTGATAGAGCAAGTTAAAATAAACAAAGAAGAAAGAGGTGTAAAATTGTATAACCCAATTTCCTTAAAGTTGTTTAAACACTGTAATGCCCCTTTAGGCCTATTTGGAGTTATACAGCAGGTACTAGAGAGGATTGACCACTCAACTTCTGATTTACACTAACCTTTAGTCTAAACTAAAGCCTAGAAGGAGCCCAAGTTTCGTTTAGACATTCCCTTGATTGACCTTATCTGTATTTATCTTGAGAATATCTCATTGTCCAAGTTATAGGCATGCCACTTCCTTTCCCTGCAACATTTTTCCCCCATGAAATCCTAGGAGCTCAAATTCACTGGATACAAACGTACGCTCACTAAATTTTCAGCAGAATTGTCCCTGGGAACAACCTTAGTATAAATTACTATCAGAGGGATAAGAGAACAGGTTTCCAGTGTCCCCTTATCCTGCCAGATAGTATCTCCATAATTTTTTATACTTTCAGTCTTAAAATATCTCTCTGGTGTACAGGCTAGATAGCCATCATCCAACTACTGAAGAAGCCAATTAAATACTTCACAAGCTGAGAAAACCCTATAGTTTCAGGTAATGACAAAGAAAGTTGTTCTATGCCAGTGCTGTAATTATTTATCCAAAGTTTATAGACATGATTGTATGCCCACACAGGTTTTATATACCACTCTTTTTCATACCACCTGTAATTTAAGAATTCTCTGGTAACTAATTGTAAACAATTTATTGAGCATGGCATGTTTATAAAATCTCCTTCYGTTCTTGCTCGTATTTAGTATTCATTCACTTTCATCAGCTGTTAAAAAATAAATTTTGGGGAGATCTAGGTCAGCCAGGTAAATTCTATTAAAATTTCCAGCATGTTCTCACTCTAGATCATCTCAGTTTAATACTGTTGCATATTATGATCTCCCTTCAGTTACTGT
Source organism: Phoebastria nigripes (assembly GCA_035582835.1). NCBI lineage: Eukaryota > Metazoa > Chordata > Aves > Procellariiformes > Diomedeidae > Phoebastria > Phoebastria nigripes. The sequence goes on from JAYKAV010002769.1 coordinate 13,942, forward strand.
GGAAGGGGAAGTGCATAGGTAATTCCATGGCATCTAGTACATGTGCTGTGGTAACAATGTGCATCTAATATTGAAGAAATAAAATGATTAGTCCTTTCCTGCATATGCATGACTCCCCTGAAGATCTCTGGGAACTGCATATATGCAAGGCAAATTTTGATGTTAAATGCTTATCTCTGCATTTAAAGAGGTAAAAATGGCCTTGAGAATGAATGACCAGAGTCATTAGAATTGTACTTAGAAACTAAAATTGTAGCTTTTCTTTATTTTGTAGTCAAAAATTGTGAAACCTTCAGTTTGAACGTGATATTTGACTGCTGCAAGTCTTACTCTTCAGAACGCTGGTTTGAGTCCTATCTTTCTATTTTAGACAAGTTAAAACATATTACGTATTGGAATCCACATATTTAAGCATATTGCTGCCATCATATGGTTATATACTTACTTGTCAGAATGGTATAATGAAAGCAGTTCTCCATTTTAAAAGAAACATTGTTATGTAAGGAAGTATAAAGTTGCACAGTGAAGTAGTAATGAGTGTAATAAAGTTTCTAATCCTTTTTCATGTTTAGGCTGTAACAGCTCTGCCTGTCTCTGAATATGAAATAGACTGTCTCCTGAAGCTAAATGACTAAGGTGATGTTCTGTGTGATCCATACAAGACTACATAAAGATAATGTACTTAAATATTAGTCAGAAAAAATACCGTGGGAGAGAAGTTAGTGGGAGTTTTGCCTGAGTAAGGAGTGAATAAAAACTAGGAAAAGCTGTCAGAACGTATCCCAGGTGGTTACAAAAGTAATCATGTCAGCGTGTTACAGTATGTTAAATCAAATTCTGTCTTACTCCCTTTGTCTCTGATCATCTACTTTTTGGAGCTTCTCATGCAACCTTCATCAATTAATATGTTGTCTGTCCTTGACTGATTTTTAAAAATGACATAAACTGTCTTTTCAATCTCAGGCCTATATTTGTGCTGGCAGGCACAAGTCATGTTGAAGCAAACACTCTTTCCTTTCTGCTAATTTGTCCCATAGAGATCATAAGCCTAGCCAATCTGACAAACACACAGTAACAATGTGGCTAGTAAGAAAAAAAAAAGAAAGGATGGGATAGGAAAGGAAGAATATACCCATATGAATATATTATTTTAAAACTTTACTTGGATAGAGAAAACTAGTGCTAAAATTCATGCAATTTTTGAACATTTTTGGAAATAGTAACCATCAGTATGATGAAAACTGTCAGTATTTGAAGACAAAATTGCTTTTTTTCTTTTAACTTTCAGTAGTATAAAATCTCACATGATCAGACCTGTTCAATTTACCTCAGATCATCCAGCCTGCATTAATTTCTACAACATATTATTTGCTTTGAAGTAATTCTACAGGAAGTGACAAATCTGTACTTACATATTTGTACAGTTAACTTAGGGTTAAAACAGATGATTCATAGTGTTGTAGAAAATATAGCTAAGACAGCTTATTCAGCCACCATAAAATGGATTCTGACCCTATAATCATAATAGAGGAAAACAGCGGAAGAAAAAGGGATAGAAAGATGATAACTAAATATTCTGGTCAGTCAGTGTAATGAACTTTACTAAGTTCAAAAAGATGTGTATCTTCCTCAGCTATAAAACAAGGATGTATCATTTCCAGGTAAGCTTCATTATACTGGTCCAAAAGTTCAGAGCAGATGAGCAAAACGGTATATTCAACAGAGATTTTAATCCTACGTAAAACTGCCAGACTGCACTAGACAAGAAAGATAAACCTAGTTCTCCTATATATTGGAAACAGATGTTGAAGGGATGTAACAGTCTTATAAACATGAGTTTGGAATTACTACATTGCTCATAAGTGATGAAATAACAAGTGCAGGTTCTCATAACTACGCAGGGTTTTACTGATCCAAAGGAAGAAATGACAGAAGAAAAAAAAATCTCTACAGTGGTGTTCTCTCCCTATAGAAGGATTTCTTTCACCTTTTTTTGGATAAATACAAAACTGTTTTTGCACCTTCCATTGCCTGAGGATGCTCGTGTAGGGCACAGGCCAGAAGCCTTCTGTTTCACAGGTATCTTTAACATTTGTGTTTAATAAGACTTATAGAAAAGCAGAAGAGGAAAACTCTAAAGTCTCTGGCTATCCCTGCCATATATTATACAAATACAAGTGAAGTCCCAAATCTCCCTTGAAATTCCACTCCTGCGGCAGCCAGCTGCATACTACTTCTAGCATACAATGGAGGTCAGTAGAAGAGGAAAATAGGTCATTCCAAAGCTGAAGCATGCTAACAGAGGGTACTCTGTGGCTAGCCTTCTGTCTTTCAAGTCAAGAAGGATTTAGTTAGAGTATTTCCACTGAGACAACCTTTGGTGACTTGGCACAAAGAGACAATGTGTTTAGTCAGGCCACAAGAACCCAGGCACTCAGGACTCACTACCAATACCTTAGAGCCAAAACCATTTTCTTATATTCCAATTAGGAACCATTCCACAGCAAGGAACACCAGAGGCATATATTGCTGCTAACAACAGCAGCTCTTCTTTTGGTATTCTGTGTTTTGTAGGATTTTGGATTGCACCCCGTATAGTTCACTTCAAAGTAATCCAGTCCTGAAGTATGAAAGCAAGGATCCTAGCAGCAAATTTCACAGTCAAAGGTAATGTTTCAAGCACAGACAATACAGCATTTTTGGTAGCTTCTGCTACATGACCAGAGAGCAGCTGCTATCCAACATAACCGCAGATTTGCAAACGTAAGTAACAAATAGCGAAACAATGAAGGATTTAGTGCTTTTACAATTCAGTTACTATGCCCAACCATGCCATCAGTTTAATCCCAGTTGCACTGGATGAATCAGCAAGATTTCATCCTACTGCAGTTTCCCCAGATTTTTGGCAAGACACTACTGCACTGATTGTGAGAGGAGTGATAAAATTGTGATAACATCCTAGAAACAATACCTGGATCTTATTACTCCCACTCACCCAACAGTCTCAAATACACATTGAACAGGAAAGATGACAAGGCAGATCTCCAGTGTAGTCCCCTTAAGGGGAAGGAAGTGAATTTCACACAAGACATTCTGGGAAAAGCAAATTAGGAGAGAAAACAGCAATTCAAAAGCACACAACGACTGTTGTGTGATATGAAAGTCAGTGAAACTTGGAAGAGAAGTCTAGCAGTATTACCACAGACATACAGTCATGATTCATTCTCAGATCAATGGAACCAGTGCAATTTCCATCCCATACCCATGCAAATAAAGTGACTGAGAAGGATCAAGGAGCTCTGAGATAAGTAGATCTTTGGGAATTTTCTTTACCACAGGCTCTGCTGTGATTTTAATGAAAAATAGAAAAATAACAGGTTGATAGTTAATCAAGTCACTCAGCATCAAGAGTCCATTCATTGTTCTTTGTTACAAAACCAGTTTTTACATATATCTCACACATGTAAAATTGAGTTAAAAGCTTAAAAGATCATGTAGGATTGCAAAATCATAAAGTACTCAAACTAAGGAACTGTCAGAATTTTGGGTCACCTTTTGTATATCCACTGAGATGATGAGGTTAAAGACCATATTGTTTTTTATTTTCTGCAGGGGAATCTCTGTCTCATTGAGTACACAGGGTAGACAGTCTTCAGTTAATGAACAGGCATGGAGCATCGATAGGTTTTTCTTTCAGTGTATGATTTTGTGCCCTGTTTATTGCAAACTGTTGGATCCATGATGTAAAAACAGAATTGCACATTTCTCTCTGGCTTTTTGTTTAATATTCATGTCTACAGTTTATGAATGCTTCACAAATATTAGTGGTATTATTTTCACAAGGCAATCTCAGGGAACACAGTATTATAGGTAGAGAACAGAAGCACAAAGATAGTAAGGTCAAAAGTTTTCACTGATTGTATGGGTCAGATCTTGCATGCCTAGGGGTAGATCTTTTCAGAACATAAAGAATTATCTACCTCTTAATGTGCTCAAAGCACAGGTCCCATACATGTCAAATATGGTCCTGAGCTTTAGGCATTTCTGTAAATCAGGTCTAAGGCAGACAYCTAGAAAATGGAGAATATGCTTACTGGTCATCTGGGAAAAGACAGATTTAAGTCAGCTGTCTGTTATTACATGGGAAGTAGTAGAGTCTAGAAGAGAATCCTCCGGGTCGGTATCTGATAGCTGTGAAGACATTCTTTCTCTTACACTGTGTTCTCTGCCTTATGATTCCCTTTGCCTTGGACTTCTGCTATAGCTAAAGTTTCCTTCATTATACTGAAAAAAACTGGGATCTTGTGTATAAATAACTCTTCGACTATGTAATTAAAGATGATATTACGACTATGTTTGTGGTGGCCAAATTAAGGTTGCATAAATAATTCTAGTTTGGGCTTTTCATAAATGTTAACATTTGACTTTATGACCATAATGCATAATTCTCATGTAATGTTTTATTTCTTCTTAACGTTTTAAGAAATGAACTGGAAAAAAAGTACTGTATTCTGGCAGCATGTGAAATGTCAGCAGGATTGGAATCTAGATACACTGTACTGCTTTGTCCTACGTAAACGGGCAGAGTAATTGATTGCAGGATGACCAACTGTTGTCTAGGTGAACCAGCACAACCAGAAATAATACATTTTTCTAGAAAAGTAACAACATGATGCCTGATAATTCCTGGTTCCACTCAGGACTGCATTCTGCAGTTTCCTCTTTCCAGTCCCAGTCTCTTTGCCTTCCCCTGGGATTTTTTTATCCCAGACTTAGTTTCCATGTACGGCTACCCAGCTGATATTCACTGGACAGTTGTCCAGCTCTTCTTTTTCCCCTCACTGTTGCTTGTCTACATGCAGCAGACTGGGAATATCTAAGACCAGCCTTCCTGCTAAGCACTTCAGTTGTAGCTTCAGGCAGTTCCAGTTCCAAGTTGATGAGAATGACTGCTTATCAATTTCTTCTTCTCTTAAGCCCAGACCTCACCAATATCTCGCAGTGTCTCTTTCCTTCCTGTCAAAAGCCGGTTCAATTCTAGTCCCTCCTCCAAGCTCTCACAACTTAACCCCTGTTCTTCTCCTCCACATGTATTCAAAAATCCTCCTTCCTTCTCCCTGCCTTTCCTTGCTAAAGGGACAAATTATTTTGGAGCGTCTCTCTTCAGATACCTGAACCTGACTTGTATGACTAGCACAAAGCAATCCTGGCAAATGAAAGAATCTGGCCACTGGTTTTCTTTCCAATGCATTTCTGTTTCCCACAAGATCTGTAAATAGATAATCTTAGGGGTTTTTTGCCTATGTATTTTGGTCAACTGGTTTCTTGTTTTCATAGAATCATAGAATCATAGAATGATTTGGGTTGGAAGGTTTTACTACAACTCAGCACTATTTTGGTTTATGTGTTTTCAGACATGTACAGAACACTTACTATGCTGTGAAGTGGATTATATAAGGAATAAAAATGCATTCTCAATTAGATATAATCAAAGTTTGATTTCTGCCTCATGCTGTAAATTTGAGCAAGGCTGGTTCTATCAGTCCTTCTAGTCTCCACCCTGTATCACTTTACTGCAAAGAGTCTAAGATTTTACATGCTGAATAATAGTCTGTTAAGTTAGAGGCAATGGAATGTTTTGCTATTATAGCATTATGTTTATACAAACAAAACCTGGTGATTAATTGGGTATTGTGGGTGCTTGATGTTTTTAATTTAGGCTTTTAGACATTAGTAAGCCCTGCTGCCCTGTGGTAAATAATCTTTCTTCATCACAAAATAGTAAGTATTCCTAGCTTTTGAGCCAAAAGCCTTTTTGAGCCTTTTTTTTTTTTGTTTCAATTGAGAATTAAAACAAAAGAAATGTTGGACTCTGTAATTGGGAGCATTAGCCATTGCATTTAGACCAATTTTCAACACAATTGAACTGAGTAACTCTCCTTACTTAATTTTTTTTTTATTTTATTTTATGTGAATGTAATGTTATTCATCTGTTTTGAAATGTTGTGTGTTGTTAAATGACTACATTTCAGTGGGCTTGCTTTACGAACTCAGTTTCTTTCCAACAGCAGAAGTCTATGAACAGCTGGTTCTCAGCAGCAGGAAGGCCTTTTGGAGAAAGCTGGGGGCAGAGAACGGAAAGAGATGTCAAAGGTACTCAACACTTTCCTCTCCTCCAGGGGACCAGCGAACTCATCCTAGAAATTGCACAGCAGAGTGAGAAAGTGTACTGATTCACTGTACATCCTGGGCAGTCTTGGCCAGAGCAGGTTCTGTGGGACCCCACCCCTTTCTTTATTCATGGTAACATTTCATTCACTTTTGATTGCCTTTCCACATTAAGCAGATGTTTTTATTAAGCTCTCCAAGGTGACACATGGGTCATTTTCTTGGGTGGTTACTGTTAATTCAAAATCCAACAATGTGTATTAGTAATATCCTTCCAACACACCTTATTTTGAATGTTCCATCATGAACTTCCTCTGCCATTGTGCTGCCTAATTGCCTAGGTTTGTCTTGACTAACTTAAACAACTACTCAGTTAAATAATTGTTACTTGTTAAAAAAAATAGTTCCATGGCAGTTTTTGCCACCATGCTGATTAAGCCCTTTTCCAGAACATTAATGAATATAGTGAAGTTCTGTTAGTCTTACAGTGTTCTGCTGCTAACCACTGCCATATTGAAAACTGACCATTTTATTCTATTGTTTTCTTTTAGCCATTTTGTGATCAAAACACAACTACACCTCCCACCTTACAACTTAGTTTCCTTACTAGCCTCTTGTGAGGTATACTGTCAAAAGCGCTTCAAAAATCCAAATAAATTATGTCAGCGAAACAACTCTTGTTCCTCGTCCAGATGAATTCTCTCAAATGTTCTCTGAAAACTCTCAAAATGTACTAATCTAATTCAGAAAAAGAGTCAGGAATGCTAGTAAATTGTGATTGATTTGTTTTTAGTAGTTGGCAATAACTGTATTGATGCTATGTCTGGCCCAAAGCCATTTATATTCATGTCAGAAAAATTAGTAGCGTTAATTGTTGCTCTGGGATTCCACTGAACCCCAAACAGTTTCTGGTACCAAAGGGAGGTGAAAAGCTCTCATTGCGCACCTGGTCTGTCTGGGAACTGTGTGTTCAAAAGTTCTGGGCAGTAGTAGCAATGGAGGTGCTGGGCTGGAGGTCAAAGAGCACTTTTAGAAACTGGATGAGGTCAAAACTCTGTGTGAAGTGAGTCCCATCACATCCCACAGTGTCTGCCTTCCAGCTGCCAGAAAGCTTTAATTGATTCCATGGAAATCCTCTCACAGCTGACCTAACCTCTTTGCTGCCAGTTTTATATGTCTGGGGGACAGGAAATGTTTTTGGCAGGGAGAAGACAGAGAACATGCTGAAGGTAGTAGAGAGAAAGCACAATCACAAAGGGCTGAAATTATTTTATTGGAGTTTGTAAATTGGCTGGGGGGGAGGGGAAGTAACCTGATTCTGCAAAAGATAAGATGCTAGATAAGGATGACGGTATGATCTTTATTGCTAAGAGATACAGTAATCTTTATGGAGAATGCCTCTTACTGTCTACAGGATTAAGTTCCATTCAGCCTTTCAGCTTCCAGTATTGAATTGACATTGCACATCTCACCTCAAGAATCTGGCCTGGAATACCAGCATCGTATCAAAGTGATCTGAAGAAACAGTCACAGTTCTTTCTTTTAGAATTTCATTTTTACTCATCAGTATGCACATTTGCTCAATAAACTTTCCTAGCTGCACCAAATACATATATTCTAAGCAAACCTCAAAAGGGAATAACTTAATGTCATGGAAATAATTACCAGCAAGTCATGTTATGATTCCTGCCAGTTCACAAGAACCCTTTTTTTCCAAAATGTGAATGTTATATTGCTGCTTAATAGAGTCTAAAATTCAAAAGAAATGGTGGAAATCTCTCTTTTATCTCAGCAGAGAAGAATAGCAGCACTGCCATACTCCTGAGCTACAATCTAGAAATGCTTTGAACTGAAGTATATGATCCAAACACTGTTAAAAACTGTAAGGTGAAAATTGGCTAGACTGGAAATCTCTTTTCATATACCTGTAGTTTTGGTGATAGTGGGAAACACCTGCTCCCACATTTCATATGTTTGCAGTTCATATTAAGTAAATTTCCCTGCAGATGGAAAATTATCTTTTATTTAATGTAAATTTGGATGATACACTAGTCAAGTTTCATCTCTTTTGGTTTCATCTATCACATCACTGAATGGCTCATGGAAGCCGTTTAAAACATATGGGTTAAAGCCTGACCTCTCTTATGCTAAGGGGAGTTGCACCATCAATTTCTTTTGAAACGGTATTTATCAGGGGATCAGACTTCGAGTGATTCTTCTGCAGTGATGTCAAGCAGAAGCAATGCCACTGAAGTTCTTAACATAATGCCAAAGCAAAGTGAATGAAAACCATGGCAAAGCACAGCTGTTGACTCAGTGGCATTTCTTTTTTTGACTAAGGCATCTGTAGCTTTGTCAATAAGAAGCAGTATAAATTAGCATTGGTTGAAATACTTGTTGCCCTATGTTACACATTGCTGGCAAAGAAACTGAAGTGCCACTAGTTTTTACAGCTAGGCAGTTTAAAACCAGCTTGGGAACATCTATGTCATGCTGCAAGCAATGGCTACGATGAATTGTCGAATGTCCTTTATCTCTTCTAGTCTTGTTTTAACATAGACTTATTTCATACAACGCATGGCCCACAGATGGCACCTGAAAGTACAGTATCTGTTCCAAAAGAAATTCCAGGCTCATTTTTTTTCCTCATCCTCTTCCAAGACATACTTTTTGTGTGTTATGGCCTTATGTAGGACACCACCCGCAACCTCACCCTTTTTTCCCCTTCCATGGATAATCTTTTCACAGGGTGGAGAGGGGATGGGATGGGAAAAAAAGAGTTGCTTTCATGTTTTCTAGCAATGATTTTGTCTGCAACTATTTCCTTCTTGACTTCTTACTCACTGTTTATGAAATTTCCCTGTACTTTAACAATAGTATTGTTGCCACAGCTGCACTGATTATGTTTCCCTAACTTCTCTCATTTTGGGGCTTGGAATCAGTGTGGTTTGTTTTCATACATCGTAACTTGGAACAGCCTATAATAACATTACAGAAAGCCTTGATAATATAATTGTAATGTGCACACACACTACTTTCTCTGCTTTTTTGTCTCCATGATCAAATACCTAATTTGTTGGGGTTTTTTTTAATATTCTGTGTACAACAAAAAGTACAGTGCTGATTCCAGATAGGAATATTACAAAATGTAGATCTTTAATAAGCATATTAATAAAGGGTCAGTGAATGTTTTAAGTATTTCATTGCACAGCCACGTATCTCCACATGTTTTGGTTTGTTGTTGTTTTTTTTTTTTAATCTGCTATATCCATTCTCTTCTTTAAGATAAAACAAAAATACCAAGAAAACCATTCAAAATGTGTAACATTTTGATTAGTTTTATTTTAGGTTATCAAAAATCTTGTGCCCTTCTCAGCTGATACTCAAAATAAAGATTTGGTTCTTATTTATGCTAAAACCTGTATGAGCACTTTCGCAAGGCAAAGAATCCTGACAGTGCAAGGTTCATCCCCACTCTGCTGAAGTTCACCCTTTGAACTTCAGGGCAAGTCCCCTTTTGCTGGAACACCACTCAATATTCTTGGTGTCCTTAAATGAGAAGGATGTGTATTAAATATGTCAGTTTAAAAAGTCCTTCATTTGCTGGATTATCACCTGGAGACATATAGGTGTATGTAATGAACAGCTACTGCAATCAGCAGTTCCCCAGCATAAAAATATGGGTTATGGGACATTCATTTAGACATATTAGGTAATGCAACAGGACTGTCTCACATTTAGATTGCATCAGATACCTGTGCAAGTCTTAACACACTGTATACTTTCCATTGTTTCCAAGGCTGATTAGTGCTGACAAAAGATGGCTCACTGACAGTCAGGGACACAAAAATTCCCTTAACCTGCAAAACCCAGACAGGATGAAATGTGGAAGTCAGGACATCACCCTCCTGTCCTGCTTTGCTGCACAGATGCTCTCAGAGAGTTTTAAGGTATTGGGGCAGAGTATGAGTGATAGTGTACTTGTTCTGCGTTGCCCTGCTGCAAGCCAGCTGCTGAGAGAGGCACTCTGTGACAAAAATCTTGAGCAAGCTGGGCAAGCCCCTTGTTGACTACAAGCAAGAGAGAAGAAAATGTCTTCTAGTGTTGTCCTCCATTAAAAAGTTCTCTCTACAAAGATCTGTACACTAATGTCACATAGAAAAGTAAAAGGAATTGGACAGTAATGGTATTCCATTGTTACCACTGAATCAACCAGTCTCAAACAAATAACTTAGAAGTGAAGCAGACTCGTTTTTTTTTAATTATTCCTTTAATTATTCCATTCCTCATGTTCCACATAATCCATCGTAATTACAGTATTTTTCCTAGCATGTGGGATATAAATAAGGTAGTTATTAAATCCAGAGTCAATGAACAGCCTTGGCTGTTTGCTTGGCACCGTTTGCTTTTATAGATGTTCCCTATATGACGACTTCTAATGAACTGGAATTGCAGCATTCACAGTTTCTTTTTCTGGTATCACTGCGTGTATTTAACTGATAAGAAGCAGGAGGCAGCATGCTCAGATTCCTAATACATTAAAGAAGAAAGTGAATTTAAAATCCAGAAGGCGATTTTTTTGCAGCTCCCTAGTAATTGCTTTTTGGCAAATTATGTTTGAAAGGAGAGCCAAAAACCCTTTAGAACCAAGGGAATCTGGGAACCAGATTATATGTTTCAAGGTTAATCAATGCTCTCATCATCAAATGCTCTCATGCATTGTCTAGCAGATGCAGAAAAACCTTAACACAATTAAAAAGCAGAATTGTCTGCACAGGCCACAATAGATTTTTCTCTCAAATAAGTAGATGGTTAAAAAAAATAAGTATCTGATGTTGAAAGAAAGTGTTTGCACCAAACAAATTAGAGAGGTCATCAGTCAAGACTGTTTAATACTAGTCAAAATAGCACCCTTGCAATAAACTGGCAAATTGAACATCAGTTTAAGTTATCTTTTGTTGTAAGCATACAAGTTATATATGCCTAAGGGAGTCTGTTGTAACTTGCATATACTTAAATCTGCTTCAGATGACGTTTTCATTTTATTTTATGAACAGAGTTTTCTATTTCTCTTCACAGATTAGCTTGCCCCTTACCTTATTGAACATGTTTGTAAGCTACCAGACGCATGTCTGAAAACAAAGCCATGCTGGTGACTGCAAGCTAAGACCAAATGATAAACCTCTTGCAAAATTAGTGCAATTTTAAGGTATACCTTATACAAAGTTGCTCAATTTTTATTGACGTCAAAAGGTTTCTCTTAATATGGCACAAAAATTTACAACTGTCCTTTGAATGCACTACTATTTTTACTCCAGTGGAAAAAATCCCAAGAGCCACATGCATGTTACACTTGTAATTTGAGTATCAACCAATTGTCATGAGGTTTGAGCATAGCCTCAGGTCTCCTATGAGCTCGGAGCAATTCATTTCCATATTTCTCTTGTTGATCCCTATTTTTGCAAGCATCCRTGCTTCCTGGTGTCATCTAATATTAGAAGCAGAAATACTGAAACATCTCAGGGGAAATCATACAGATTTGTCTGGAAATACTACTGTAATTTTATTTTTTCCTAAAATTTCAAAACTGCATGCCCAAGAAATTTGGGAAATGTGTACTTGCCTAAGTACTTTCCTGAACCTAAACTACAAAACTCTCTGATACTGACCAATTGGAATAATATAACAGAATTCATCCAGTAGAGATGTTCTTGCAGAGGTCAATATTTAGGTCAAGGGGCAGGAAGATCTCATTCCTGTTTCTTCCTCTTCTGATATGCTGAAGAGAAAGCCATGTGACCTCTCTAGGCTATGTTCTATAACCCTGATGTTAAGAAGTCAGGGGAACTATTGCAAAATGAGGTATGGCTCAGTGTGAATAAAAGGGCATCAGGAAGTTTCTCTTTACCACCACATTTTTAAAGGCTTTCCAGATCTTTGATTCAGTGGAGCTTAGGTACCTTGGTCCCTTTTGTACTCCCCAGCCTGTCTCTCCGAATTTTTGGGTAATTACACCACTTAAAAGAAAACATTTATATTTTAGACTTTGGGGCTGTAAATATTTCTGCATATGCTCAGCTTTAAGCACATGAATTGATTCATTTATGTTACCTGATCCCCAATCTAGCAACTCAGAGGTTTATGCAAACATAAATATTTGCAGGTCAGGAGTCTTATTTTCCCAACATCAAATAATATTTAAGGGATTGGGAGGGGAAGTTATGGATTCATTTGCAGCCTTCTTAAAGTGTGATGTGATCCTCACACACAGAAGCAATATCATTTGGTGTAGCTCTTACGAACACGGTTCAAATTTGAATTCAAAGGTTCCACACAAAAAGGTAACAACTCCTGCTATTCTGTGCTTCTGCTTAGTGTTAAGCAATTAGCTGTATTAGTTTATATCTGTAACAGGTCACTTGATGAGGAATACCCTGCTTGCTAGTCAGCCTAAAAGGAATATTCTCCATATTTGTCTCTTTTGATAATTGAATGTATTAAAATAGTTACCACATGATAACAGGATTGCCAGTTTTAGAATGAAAATGACCACTACAGGATGAGGAAGAAATTACTTTTTAAATCCATATTAGTGCTGAGTCAGTCTAATCTATGGCACAAGATGGCTCTTATGCTCATATAAATGACTTGGCTAGGGAAATATCCTCCCCCTCACATTACAAATGTCTATCAACAAGAAAAAAAAGGTTACCTAATATGTCATTCAAAGATCAAGTCAAGATGTTCCACGCATATTGGTTTTTTCCACTGAAAATGGATTCTGAGTTACTAGATCATTATCTCTTCCTACGTTGTTTTGGCACTCTATCCAATATTAAATGTACATTTTGTTTTCTCCAAAATACATCAATAAATTTTAAATCTCTTTTCTTTATAGCTGTAAAAATTGCACAACAATTTGGCTTTGCAAAACAGTGAACTAGTGCTTTGCATCTTTTAGCGCTTTACCTCTGTACCTGAAGATATCCTTAGGAAAAACAATTGTGCAGTCTACATTCCTGCAATTACTGTATATTATATTTAATTGGAAAGAAGCAATCTACTGCTTATTTAAAATAGACATAACACACTTTGTCAGATTATTTTGAAGCACAGACACAGAGAGGTTGTAATTTTTTTGTAAATTGTAAAGACAGAGAATGGCATTTTCATTAAAGGAAAGGTTTAGATTTCCCAGGAGGACTGTGAAATGTGGAAATTGCTAGCAAAAACTTTAGCCTTAAGAAATAGTCACAATGAGTAACTTATGCCTTTTGGTTTGTAAAACATGGGGAAGCAAGTGATGTTCACACAACCTAGCAAAGAGGAATTAAAATGGAACATCCCGCTATGAGAGAGGATAATCGCACTTTGGAGAAGTTTGTGCAGAGAAAAGAAAGATCTGAACTGACTTCATTGTATGCTTTTGGGAGGATACTATAGCTACTGCTGGCAGCCTATGGGAAGCTTGACAGTCACCTTAATCAACGTTCCTCTGTATTTCACTATTCAGGCATCCGGGCTTCGTCAGGAGAATGTTATGACTCCTTTGCTCCATTGTTACCATTTACCTTTGCCAGACTTTCCTCTATCAAACTATCTGTCTTCTATTTTACACTGAAGGAAGACAAAAGCCAGAGATGAGTCTAGTCACTAGAAATCTATCTTATTAATCTCTAGCTTGTTTGAACAGGAATCTGCTTTCCAATAATGTTACCACTGGGTCTGTTTTTTTCATGTCACTTATCTCGCCTGTAGCAAAGAATATACTAGAATTTAGACATACCACAGAGGCAGGTCTCTCAGAGCAGCTTGCAATACACTAAGTCACAAAATAATCTTGAGTGMTTACTTCAGAGCACGCTTCTTTTTGGAGAAAAGCATCATTTGTCTGTGCTGTCATTATCAAGTTAAGGACTTCAGAGCCCACTGGTATTTTGATAGCTATATTTTTTCCTTCTTTGTCCAAAACAACATGGTTAAAAGTTCCACCTTTCTCCCATCTTTCCTTCACTGATGATAAAAGAGTGCTGGGGGATCTAGGGTGGTCAGGCAGGGTAGTGATTGTATTTTCATATGCCATCAATAAGCATTAGCTCTTTTTCTGGAAGAAGAAAGATGGTGAAAATTGGAGATGTTAAGAAAACTTAAATATTTTTGTAGTACTGAAAATCTCCTCAGAGATACCCCACATTGGATCTAAAAAACATAAGGAGAGAGAGGGCATTACTCAGCCCAAACATTGCCAGAYTATCTGCTGCCTTGCAGAGGCCTAGCTCACCATCAATGTGAGGGCTTAGCTTTCTTCTGAAGTCGTCAGTTGCCATTACACATGGACATGAATGTAACTTAGTAAATGGGCTTAACTATTTTTTTTCCTACCTGAAGAAATATATATTAAGAAGAATAAGTCTCTCTGAGAATTTATGGCACCTACCCCAAATGCGTCTGACAAGAACCGTTGAGAGACTGGAACTCTTCCACATGTACACCCTTTCTACTCCATATCTAGTAGAGATCTCCCCTTGGCCACATCAGGCAGACGTAAGATGAAAGAAGACACAAGACTGTACCTCCTTCACTAATTATTTGTGTTCTAGTCTTACTGGCTACCCCAATGAAAGGATGACTTGCAGAGGAGCCATGAACACGGGCCTTCTCCAGGTCCTGGCTGTTTTCCAGCCACATGGCTACCTCGCAGATAGCCGACGTCAGTTGCCAAATTAATGTATTTGTGCATTTGGACATGGGATGTAGAGAGGGGTCCCACATGCTCTAGAGGACTTGCTTTGGACATACGTAAGGCTGTGATTTCAGGTGGGAAATACCAAATAGGCGATTTTAATTTGAGGAAGGAGATTGTTCTTAATAAGCAATGCAAGCAATGCGGTGCAGTGATTTCAGGGGTTTTTATTTTTAACTCCAGGTCTAATTCAGATATGTTTATCATAGTGATGGAGTAGGATGATACTAAGGTAAAAGACTCATCTTTGTTTCCACATCTCCTGGCATGGATCAGGTTTTCAAGAGTTCCTGTTCCAGCACTGTCAACACTGGCCTCATCTTCAAGTTTTTTTTAGTCCTTGTTTTCCCTTCATGATGATCATGGAATATACTACTCGCTCTATCTCAGCTCTGTAGGAGGAAGAGTGAAATCAGAACAATAAAGACTGAAGGGATATAGTAACAGAGAGRTAATGCTAGGATAGAGTGAGGAGAAAAAGTAGAGCAAATGTTGGATGCAGGAAACCTTCACAGTAGAGTGTGAAGGTCTGTGGAATCACAAGAAAGGACTTCAAAAATAAACAAGTTTTGGAATATTCAAAGACATAGCAAATTATATTCTAATAACTAGCTTAAGGAAAACACGCCCAAATGGGGAAAAAAAAACCCAACAGCAAAACCAAAACCAAACAACCTACCCCCCCCCCCCCCAAAAAAAAAAGCAAGGACTAATAACACAGTGAGAGTAGGTTATTTATAGCTGTCATGCCATGTAAGTCATGCTGCATACCTTAACTTGCATTTGATATTTAAGAAATAGTGCTAGTTTCTAACCCACAACAGTTTCCTCCTTTGGTTGGAGGGGGTGGGTGTTGTATGGCCACTCATCACCTAAGATCTGAATACTTTCTGAACAGAATCAAAAGCAATAGTGAAATTCAGAGATTTTCTGACATTTGCTTAGAGTCCTAAGGTAACCTAAAACACTTCTCTGGGTACAAATTTTACTTTTCCCACACAACTTCTAAATTTAAGTGAGAAAAATCAACATCCCTTATAAGACTTTACCTCGGGTTTTGGCTGCAGATAGTATTATTATTCATTAGTTAATCTATTACAGCATCTCTCTGATGGCCCTTTCCATGACATACTTGATGAACACACAGCCCTTGTCCTAAACAGCTTCCAATCATTGGATATTTGGACTAGCCCCCCAGTAACAAGGACATAAAACCACCACTTAGAACTCTGATGAAATTCAGGGTGGGAGCACTGGTATAGAGTCATTATCAGATTTTGCCCCTAAGCCTGCACACATATCCACAGTTACATTTAAATACTTTTAAATGAGATAAACTTCTATAAAATAAAATCAGACAGAAGCTTTTTTCAAATGGAATTAGGAACCATCAAATACTGAAACATCTAGCATGCCTGTATCTTGACAAGTCTTCTTTCTTGATTGGTGTGCAAAAAAAAACCCTTTCATGTTAGTCAGAGCATCTTAAACAAGAGGGACATCACAAAATAATAGTAGACTTGTTCGTATTAGGGCAGAATATATAAACCACAGTATCTCTGTGAGGAAATAGACTTCCTGTCTGCTGTTTTTTGTGTGTCTAATTAAGTACAGATTTTTTGGCTACTAAAACATTTTTCCAGAGCTACCAAGAAATGAAACCTAAACAAGTCAAATAAAGCCATGAATGGATAAATACTGTGGTACTCTTTTGCAGTAAACCTGGAAACATCCACATGCAGGTAAACCCAGATCTTCTAACATGGTTATTTTTCAGCCATGCTATTTCTAACAAGCTCTTACTTAGCTGTCCTGAAACAACCATCTCTAAACAAGTGTTGTTTTCACTTTCACGTGCTAAGGAAAATCACTGTAATTCACCTTTTGATCTTGTAACTGGCTCCATTTAAAAAGAAATATTTGTACCAAGCAGACGATCACGCGTGTCTCCCAAGCCACTTAGCTGCTAAAAGAGACAGGATGGATAGAAAGGGGCAGAGAGTATGAATGGAGCAGAGAACTGGGATCCACAGTACTGAAGATTGAGGTTCTGCCCCCACTTTGTGAATTCCTAGCCAGGGCTCCATGACAGCGACTACACTCAAGTTTGCTCTCTTTAATTGACTGACATCACATGGTAGGCTGTACTCTATGATTCCTACAAAGAGCTATGAAGGGTGCAGTGTTGCCTGGTAGATCCACACAAGTTCCTGTGCACTTTTGACAGTGGGTCTTTCACTGCACATCACATTCCTGCAGCACTTCTGCACATATATTTTGATCCATAAGTAAGGAGGATCACATAACTTACAGCAGAGTTTTCTGCAAGTCTGTTCCTTCCTGGAGCTTTGCCTATGGCCCTCTAGGCACATCTGACTTACAGATGAAGCTGGGGGGTACATTCAGAGATTTTCAGTGAAGAGGAAGTGGCAGTGTTTCTTCATGGAAATGTGGGAAGCAGTGGGGTTTCCAAAAGAGTATGCTATATACTAATAGCTGACATAAATTTAAGGAAACAATTTACACACATTTTAATGGTACTATAAAACTTGGGAACTCTGCTACCAATCCTGACCACCAGCTACTGGCAACTTATCTATTCCATTTGTATAGATGTAGGGTACTCATGCAACACACAGAGACTCCCTTTTCAGGCTAACAAGTAACAACCTTCATTCCCTTCAAAAYGTTTGAAATGCTTTTTGTGCTGTTTTCCTTGCCCTCTCACCATGCAACAAGGACACCCTATGGTAAGAAAACCTCAGCGAATAGGTCTCCAGAAGCTGATTACCACCATTGGCTGATGGGAGTATTTCTTATGGAAGGAAATGAAGCAGCAAATGGGCTCAGAAAACATCTGAACTGACCAGTACCTTTTCCAGGAACTCACAGAACCTGAAGCAAAAAGACTTGAAATATTGGAAATGGCAGTAGAAAGCCCAATCTTGGGAGATTTTCACTGAAGTTTCTGAAAGGAAGAGGCTTACCAATGAGGTTGGATGTGGTTTTGCAGAGGGATGTGTGAAATGAAACATACAGAACCTCAGAGAGGAGACGGATTTCTTTAATCCAAATGATATAATGACTATTTTGAGACTTTATGCAAACTGGCAGGTCAGGGAGACACTTAGTGCTTATGTTAAGAAGTCAAAGGATGCTGTCATAAAGAAGGAAATGATAGCAAGGTCCTTTTCTTGCTAGTTAACCACCTCGCAATGTTCTGGGACATCCTTGCAGACCTCGCTATGGCAGCATGGGGCTTTATACTGTTACACAGTTTCTCAAGGCTCAGTTACTACTGTTGCTCCTTAATGAAATGTAATAACACGTAGCTGCTTCTTAACTCTTCCATTTCCAAATCCACTTTCTTTAGAACACGGTGTGCTTTAGAATGAGGCAATTTCTCACTTTTACAAGGCTTTCACAACTGGCTAGAGAACAAGTTCTTAGATGAAAGTTTGCCTTGCTTGCTCTACTGATGGACTGAGAACTTCATCGTATCTCTTGCTCTCAGTTTTTACAAATGGGAAAACTGTAAATAAATACCTTATCCTGAAATTTGGAATTTATCTATTCTGCATCCAGAGGACATCAACAGGAGAGTAGTCATAACCGCCAAGCTACTAATTTCGTTTTCAGATAGGAGTAAGTTGAGAAGTTGGATACAAAAACATGGGATTTTGAATATGTGTGGTTAGTGCAAGAGTGAAATAAGATGAAAGATTCATCTTATTCATCTTAATAAATGCAGGGAAAGCCACAAATAGTATTCTCATATTCTTTTATTTTTGAGCCACAGGCCTAAAGAGTATTTTTAATGCAGAGGAACTAAATCATGCTTGTCCAATGTATTTTCCATCAGCTTGAAGTTATATATCACTGTGCACATGTACATGTATTGAATCTTTCTGCAATATCTTTATGGCTGATAGCCAGTGGGATTAATGGAATGTGTGAAATACCAGAGGAACTGTGTAGGTTGAATCCCTAAAACAAAAGCTAGAAAGCAGGGTGGTCCTCTGAGTTCAGTTTTCACTTAATCTACTGAGTCATTTGGTGACCTTGGACAAGCAATCTGACCTTCTGGCACTTTGGTGAGGCCAACTGTAAAGCAGTGCAAAACCAAATGTGGAAGATTAATTGCTGCAAAAAAACCGAGTCATTCTGGTAGGACAGTACCCCCTAAGCACCCCCTCTGCTCATCAGAAAAATCCTAGATAAGGCAATACGCTAATATGTGTTTGCTTGTGTCTGTACTGATTGAACTTGGAAGAATAGTTATTCTTTGAAGGTATTTGCCAAGCCTTACTGAGCTACTTCCTCTCTGCAGTGTTTCTTTTGTAGACTTCTCCATTGCCAGATTGAGTTATAGGCTCAATGAAAAAAAAGATATATATCTGCCACCAGGCCTTTCGATGATTCCAATTTTTCTAAGCTTGGGAATGAGAAAAGCTATTTCAGAGGAAGCTAATCACTAGGTTCTGAGCCTATTCTGAAAGCAAAATTTTGAGGTTTGAAGGGTCCCTCTGGTTTTACTTTTTTTTGGTTTTGTTTTTTAATGTCTGTGAGGTGAGCCCAAGGCCAGACTGAGGATTGCATCAGGAAAATGGAAAGATGAAGAGAAGAGAGGAAGAATGGCCTCAGCCCTAAAATAGCACTGTAAAGGGCGTTTTACTTGGAACTTTCTTTCAGCTGACATCAGTCAGGGTAAGAAAAAGATTTTAGTTCAAAAGTGTAAAGCTAAAACAGAGCATTTAAGGCCGGATGTAACACTCAGATCTATTTGGTGTCTTGAAAAAAAAATGAGGTTCCACCTGGACCAGAAGTTCAATGTTTTTTTCAACTTCAGAAACATTTGGTTTGTTTTGATGTCTTTGACCCTGGATAAGACAAAAGCAGCACACAACTCAAGACACACTCAGAAAAATAAAAGGAACTGAAGTGCAACAGCAGCTACTGGGTTCTTTTATTCCTGGTGAGTTGGAAATTTCAGGAAAAGCCAGTTTAGAACAGTGGGTTTTTAAGCCAGAATTCTGGTAATCTCTGATGTCCAAAGCCAACGCCACTGGGAATTTTCTAGCAAAGCCAACAACACTGAAATTTTTTAGCATAATGTATAGGAATGAGACCATTCCCTTTTTGTCCAAAAGCTACAGTTTCATCAGTGGAGCTCCTTCAGCCATGGCTTGTAAACCAAAGTAGTTTTTTATGTGTATTTTCACTAAGCAAGACAACATAGCAAGCCTGGGAGCCACGTAACTATGGCTGTGCTCTTCAGTAGGAAATAAGTTTGTCTGAACCAAAACTTGCAAAGATGCATCTTAGGCCTACCCTGTGCTCAGAAAATTCAGCGAAACTATCATGTTACCCAGACCAAGTAATCCCCTTCTTCCACCAAATTGTCTGTCACGGATCCAGACTGTAGTGCATAAAATTGACAGCAAGCAACTTGCAGATGAAATTTCACCTAAACTTCAAAAGTTAACATCCTTCCTCCAAATGCAGAAATGTGTGGGGAAAACAATGCCAGCATCAAGTCCATAATGGGAAGAATGTAAGTAGGATCTTGGCGAAGTGATGAGACCACTCAGTGATGAGGAATAGGAGGATTTGTTACTTATTCATTCCAGTTGTTTGTGTTTCTCATATGTTTTTATGCAACTAGAGATGTTTTTCAACCCTAAATAACTCTCCATAGGCTAACCCCCGAAGTAAAGGGATGCTGAAACAAGTGTTCTCAAAACAATATCAGACATATACCACAGTTCCTTACTATAAAAATTAATGTTATCTCCAAGAGTTTGGCTTCTTTAATTAAGATGACTTGTGTGGATGAAGTGGTCCACTGGCAAGTGAACAGATTGATGATCTGCTAATCACTTTCCCCAATTCGTAATTCTAACCACTATGCTACTTAAACTGTGTTTCATCTTTGTACTAACATTAAATGGAAAAGAAGGGGTGAGGGAAAAGGAAAAACAAGTCTTTTCATCAGGCAGGTTTGTACATGCTTAGCCAGCTCTTCTGTTCTGGTTTTAAGGCAGAAGAAAAAAAAMCACTGAAACATAAAGCAGTGTGGATTGTATGGAAAATTTGACTCAGATCAAGTGCCTGGCCAACACCACAAAATGGACTGGAGACAAATCTGATAATTAGAAAAAGCAGTGAATAACAAAATATTTTTGACTCATGCCATATCAGGCAGACTCCGAAAATTCTCAGAGGCAACAAAACAGGACTTCATTCCCCACAGCTTACTACATTTTTATGCTAGAGCCATGCCACTGATTTCAGAGGCATTATTCTGGTGTAATACTGGAGTCAGGAATTAAGCCCAAGCTCACCTTATTCTTCCATGACAGTTCATTTTGACAGCTATTTACTCAAATTGCACAAACAACCAGGTAAACCAGGAGTGACCGCACTTACGTCAATTTTGTACAACTGACATAAACAAGATTAGAAACACTCCTATTGTATTAATGTGATTTACAGTGCCTGGGGTTTGTTTTTGTTTTCTTTTTAGACCAACTGGCCAGGGTAAACACATATGCTGACCAGTCCACAGCAAGGGTGGGATAAACATCATGGCCATCACAGAAGGGATACCATATAGGGGTAAGTATGTCTGATGCCTGTTTTTCATCTACTGCTGCCACTGCCGCTGCCAAGCCGAGCAGGTAGTGGAGGCTGGAAGGCACAGTGATAAGGGCTGGAAAAGAGAAAAGATTTGCCAGAAAGTAATAAAATAAGAAGAAGTAATCAAGAGAAGAATAATGCCTGTGAAGGATCCAGAGCACAAAACAAGGACAATACCAGGTAAAAGAACGCACAAAATAGCTGGACCAAGCTGTAAAGTGGAGAGATGAGGAAAGCCTCCGGAAGAAGCCAGAGCTGAGACGAAATGAAGCAGTAGGAGGTATGAAAGGGGAAAAAAAGTACCTGAACAAGAATCTGAAATGAGGTAAGAGGATGCACTACAACCTCTTGTCACAGCTGTTGCACAATATATTTAACTCCGTTCAGAGAAGCAAGATGACAGTAGTCATAACAAACATAGGTACCTTCACTATTCTTACCTGGATGCTTTAAATGGCTACAGAAGATTAAGGTCAGTCTTTAGAAAGCAGTTCTCTCTGTTACACCCTTTTTACACATAGCAGCTTTGCTGTTTCTCCTTAAAGAGAATCTGAGGAGTTATCAGAGACATCCAGCATGGTCTCACGTGGCTCCATTTTTTCTTTGGAGGTATATGAGGAAAGTCAGGTGAGCAGAGAGTCAGTTCGTGCTGTCCCTCTCCCCAGAATGTTTGATTCTCATGGGATTTTCAACTAGATTTTCTCACTTTCCTGAATTTTAATGAACAGCAAACAGAAGTTTCATGTAACAATTCTGGCTGGAAGTTTCTTGGGCTGTGACAATGTCTAATGACCACCCTCCCAAAGGTCTCTGTTGGCTCATGCYTTCCTGCCTTTCTCCTTCTGGTACTTTGCTTGTAGACCAATACATGAGTGACCCAGAGGAATGGTGAAGTGTGTTGTGAGAGCAGCTTGTAACCTCTGGCTTGGAAGTAAGCTTCCCATCTGTAACTTGCAAGTAGGAAAAACTGGGGCTGAGTGAGGAGCTCCACTTTTTCTAAGCTACGGTGAGCTTTCCTTGTCTTTGTAATTGCATTGGGTTTACATGGCAAGGTTTTGGCAGCAGGGGAGCTGCAGGGGTGGTCTCTGTGGGAAAAGACCCACAGAGGGGCTGCCCACCACAGTACACAGCTGACCCCATCAGCCAAGCTGGTGGCACCTCTGGGAAAACATATTTTAGAAAGGCCAAAATTCACTCACGGCAGTCTGAGTTTCCTTTAACTTCCTCCCTCTCTAGGAATACTGAAGCCTAATAAATAAAGGAAGGTACCTCATGATGTCACCCATGATGACTCTGCTCTAAGCAGCAGGTTAGTTGAACCAAGTAGCCCAGTAGGTAAAAACTAATGGAGATTTTGAAGAGGAACACTATCAGAAATAAAACATAAAGCAGAAAAATGACAAACACCAAATAAAACTTTTCCCCCTTTGTGATTTGTGTGCTTCAGTTGTTGTATAAAAGGGAAAGCCTTGTTTCCAAATGAGCCATAACTAAACAGTTACCTGCAAAGAGCTAAGTACTTAGTACTTGTGTATTCTCATTTGCATAGCGAATTAAGCAGATGTAGCAATGCTCTCAACCTCCATGTGCTATTCTGCCATCTGCATCATACACAGAAGAAGCAATGCCAAATTGGAGTAGAGTTTTGGCTCAGAATTTAAAAAAAAAAAAAAAAAAAGAACAGAAAGCTTTATATGGAATTCTACAGCATGAAATTGGATCCTTTTGAAGCTCTACCTTAGCTGCCAATACTGAAGTCTTTCTATGACCAGTCTTCTCTTGAAAGCATCAGTAGTCCTGAGAAAGTACCCACAGGAAACACAAAATTAACTCCTTTTAAACCCTTTGGTTGCTGGATTTCTCCCTGGCACTGAAGCTGTTGTCACAGGCCCAGTCCACCGAAGGCATTTAGAGGTTGACTCTAACATCAACCCTGTGGCAGCTTCATTTGTCCTACATATTCTGATGCTGATCCATGACTCTTTCAAGGTTTCAGTTGAGAGCATGATATGCCTACAGCCATGTTAAGTTTCTTCTACTTGGACTAACCTGAAGTAGGTATTTCTATCAAGTTAACTAATGACTGAACGGTTACCTTTGAAAAAATCAACATCTTCCATCAGCTGCCATAAAAGGATATCAGAAAAGTATTTGTATTCCTACTTCCATTTATTCTTTTTTGGATGACAATGCTGTTGTAAGTATTTTGCTGGTGTAGGATCTCTGCTGATATTTTAGGTAATGACTACAGAATACTGAATCATAAATTGAGAGAATTAAAACCATTCAGACCTCCATTTATGAAGATCATTCCCATTTCTCAGTGATACTATTATCCACTAACTTGCTTAAATTGCACAAAGAATTATGGCTGAAAAACCGATTACCAGAATACACCTATGGTTGCTTATTCCTAGAAGGATCTCCTCAAATATAGTAAACATTTTCTGAAATCTTTAAATTCATTGTCCAGAAGCTGTTCTAATGCAGGCACATTCCAAAATAACATTTTTTTCATGCCAGTCTGTTATTAGAGAGTTCACTTAGAAATGTTTTACAAGCTAGAAGAATCTGCATCTGCAAAAGAGACACAATGTTTGTTAGAATACCTTTTACAAATGAAACAATTTGAAAACTGTTTAGCAAACAGCTTTCTATTTAAATAAAATCAGTTAACTCCAAAATTAATCTGGAGGTTTTTTTTCTCATTTGTGCTTCTGCTCTTTTTTGAATCTCTATTAACTCTTCTATAATAGATTATCAAAATAAGCAAATTTAAATTAACATGAATAAGTTGAGTAATCATGTGTTTGTATTCTCTATATTTCTGATGTAGTCATTTATATATATACACACATCTCTATATAAGAATTATATATACATAGTATTAAAAAATCTGACTTTCATCTGTGAGTGAAATGCAATGTCTTACACAAAATAAGGAAACTATGGAGTCATGATTTTAATCTCTCCAGTGTCTGAATCTTGGACTACATTAGTTTCTTGATGTGTAGTAGTTCTACACATCAGACATTGACAAACACTATCAGTGTCATGAAATTATCAAAGCTGTTTGACTTTATTCTGATTTGGATCAGAAACTAAACATGTGAAAATTCTACATGAAACAGAAACAACTACAAAAATGTTTATTGGAAAAAAGTAAAGTTTGAAATCTAAAAATGCTCTCTGAATGAAAGCTGTCCAGATTTATGCAATGAACGTTACTCATGTAACATCCAAAACTCGCTGAAGTCACTGAAATGGTGGGAGTTTTTTCACTTATGTCACAAAAATCTGGATGACACCCATAACACTCTATTAGCGTCTATAAAATGCTTTAAAAATAGATGATGTAAGGAAAATGGTCAGTTATGGAGCTTTTCTTCTCATTCTTTGTGTCAGAAGCAAAGAATGTATTTCTATGTCAAGAAGTGTTTTATTAACATATGTGAGGGGTAGATGGAAGCAAAGGTTTTAAAAAGCAAAGATGTACTATTCTGGAATCAGGGATCACAGTACAGAAAGTGGTTTCTTTGACTGGATGGACAAG
The DNA here is from genome assembly GCA_035582835.1 of Phoebastria nigripes. NCBI lineage: Eukaryota > Metazoa > Chordata > Aves > Procellariiformes > Diomedeidae > Phoebastria > Phoebastria nigripes. The sequence goes on from JAYKAV010002769.1 coordinate 39,045, forward strand.
TTGTACTAAATGGTATAAATAAGGTCCAATTCACTATGAAGAACAGCAGCAAAATTAAGTAATTACTATTTGTGATTTGGCACTATGGCACATTTCAAGATCATAGGAGCTTCTGAAAGAGGAAGCATTTTGCAAATATTACTGTACTATTCAGATTCTTGAAATATTACAGCCTTTTACATGTTAGGTTGTATATTCCAAATGCAGGAAGAGAGCTTTGAATGTACAGCTACTGGTAGGTCAAAGGTAAACCAGAACGTAGGAAAAGATGGCTTTTGTAGACCCCTTATCCTCAGAAATCCACAGCTTTCTGGTATGCATCCAAATGCTGAAAGCACAGTCGTACCTGCAGAAGAGTTTCTCTGGATTTAAAGGCAGCAAAGAGGCTAGCAGAAATACTGAAGACCTTTCCTTGTCCTATCTTGGCTCCTGATTTCCTCATCTGTTAGCTTTCACCCTCAATACAGCTGTAAGTATCTGTCAGCCAGTGAATTACTTCTTCCAGTCTGTGAGCTCCTTATATCAGCTAATGGCTAGATACACTACAATGMCAGCCCATGTTCTAGGGTAGATAATGCTTCTTAATCCCGGTCATATGGTCACAGAAATGGAAAGGCAGTGTTTATAATAACCTCTACAGTAATTGCTTTAAATAAACTAAGAAAAATAAAATCAGTAATCCTGCCCTGAATCTATATTCTACTTAAGTAGAGACAAGACTTTCCAGAAACATTATTCTTGGGGCAGTTTTATGCCATGCAGATTTTCAGTGCTTTTTAGAGATCAGATTTAATCAGGTCAAGAATATTTTTGCTTTTTAAGGTATGTATAATATATAAAGAAGCTGCTGAATTCTGATCTGTGACACTTCTGCTATTCTAATCTTTAATCCTCACATGGCTTTGCTAGAACATCATAATTTTTACCAACAGATACATTAGCTGCCATTGAAGAGTCAGATACCACCCATGGATTCTCAGAAGGCTCTTTCTTTCTTACATTACAAAGCAAAACCATGCACAAACYGTATACGTATGCCACTCATGTTACTACTGCTTTTTTCCACGCTTTGTTTTTGCTGCTTGCTGCCATTTGGGTTATGATTCAGTGAACTACTTTAAGTGGATGGTTCCGTGTGCCCACCTGTGGCTCAACTAATCTCAGCAGAGCTTTGTGTTGCCATGAATACCTGTTCATCTAGATCATCTTAGAGGAGATGGGGCTGAGAAGTATGTAATCACTTTGCATGAAGATGTATCTTTTCCTAGAAGTTTGTAAAACACACAGCAAGTTGACATCCTGGTTCTACAGGGCTTCTCTAGAAGCTGCAAAACCCAAGAGTTATGGAAATGGAACTATATATCTGTCCAAATAGTTAAAATTATTGGGCATGATTTTTTTTTTTTAATACTAGATATTTGCAGAAAGTCAAACCAAAACACTTTTCTAAAAAAATTCACAATTGTCAACTTTCAAAAAGTTGCTAGAAGGTGGAGAGGTGGAAAAAACACCCTAAGGTCTGTGTCACCTGAGACAGGGAGATTTATGAGAGTAAGATAATAGAGTCAAGATGTTCCAAGTTCACCTTCCTCACCCCTTTAGCTATCATTCTATTTCATGAATGCCCAGCATTAACTGAATGTGTTAGAAATGTTATCTGATTACATGATACAAAATCTTAACATTGTTTACATTGCATTGTTTACAGATGGTAACTTGAGTGGAAAGGACAGTTATGATGATGTATAAAACTAAAGCTAGTAAAGTGAGAAATGAAGAGCTGAACGTTTTTGGTACATATTTGCACAACCTCTCTTTCTACCAGTTGTTTCCAAGTTCTGGTTAAAACACCTTTCAGTTTAAGACTGGCCTTTTTTCTGTACAGAGATTGCCAAATGTGACAAACCATAAACTGTTTGTCAGCAATTTAGAGCATGGTGAACACAGTGCTCCATGCTGAGTTTATGGATGAGTTATGCTGACTGCTCTATTAAAGAAGTCAGTACTCAATCATTTAATCAATTGAAAAGAGAAACACTTCCAATTTTCATGTGATCAAGCCCACAGTTATGTCAGACCGACAGCGATATTTGGCAAGCAACTCTTCCTTCTCTTTGGAGAACTGTAAAGGAAAAATGAAGTAAGTTAAAGTTAAAATGAAGTAAGTTAAAGAGCAAGACTTTTTTCATTGTCAGTGAACAATGGAAAAAGAAGGGTGAATTCTACGTCTGAGATACAAGAATGACCACAAGGGAGCTCAAGATGAAGATACTTTGCTTGCCTCAGCTAAGATTGGAAATTAGTTCTTAAATAATAGATTAAAAACCTATTTCTGGCATAGGGTGTAGAGAGATCACCGAAGATGCCATCCATAAAGGATCACCCTGCAATTTTTATAATGAGACTGTTAGGACAGGTCTCTAGATGCAGTTTGTGACCACTCCGCACAGATGCTATCAGTAGCATTTAGACCTCAAATCTTTGTGTGYTGGTTTAAGAAAACCCTCACAACTGGTACCCTGCAAACAGTTTCAGTTCATTTACTGATACAATACTGTAGCCTGCTAGATTGCATAAGTACAGCTGTTTTACTGTAAAGCAAAAAAAAGTCTGGAAAAGTCTTGGAATAAAACACCCTGGAGCTGACAACTTTTCATTGGTTAGCAGTAATATTTTATACTGATATTTTTGAAGTATTTTTGTTTACCTATCCAGTTCTTCACATTACTCCAGAATATCCTTACAATTGACTTTCATTTTATGTTTCCAGTTATACTTTGAGGTCAGAGTCTGATTTATTAGCTTGTCCTAAATATAAATTGAAAGCGTTTGGCGGCTGGAGCCTTTTGTATTTATGGTTCATGATTATGGAATCAGCTTCTTATTTATATTCAGAAATCAGAATCTGATTTGATTTTTGAATCAAAACTGAAGAGGCATGTGTTTGATGCTGGTTTTAATTAGGTAAGATCTGTGAAGTTTACTGGGACTTTTTCTGAATGATGATGTAGAAAAATCATTATCTTCTTTTAATGATTAGTGCATGGTCAGACCTTTGAAAACATAGAGCAATCCAGAAATCTCAAGCATTTATTTGCATAAAGCTTATTTTATGCGGGAGGAGGTAGTGAAATGAGATACAAGAACTGTAATACATAAAAATTGCATGAAATATAGCCGCTTACTACATAGATGGAAAAGGCTCTGTAATTCTGGGTCATTCTGACACAAAATTAGCCTACCTTTACAAATAAAACCAATATATCAAACCCTAGCAAAACCTTGCCCTAGATTCTTATCTTCTTCTACCTCCGCCCCTACTGACTTCTCTCCTCAGAAGATTTCCTGGCCTCTTGTTTTTCTCCTCAACTTTCCTGTTTTTCTGTTGGTACAGAAATTAATAACATTTCTGTTGGTACAGAATTGAATAGTATTGAACAGCTAGAAAGTCTTGCGTATGAACCTAATCTGCTCAAGTACTGACTTGCAATTTCAGCATAAAATTTTTATCTTAGAATTTAGTACACATGTCATTAGGGTTAATTTTTTTTTTTTTTTTTTTTTTTTTTGAGAATTATTCCATCCTTATTGGTTGATGATGCTCTTTGTGGGAGTCGGTGGGCTTTCAGAGGAACAGAAAAGAGAGAAAGAACAGTGGCACTCACATGACCCCAGCACTACTTTGTGCCATTGGAGAGAAACTGAGTTGTAAAATAGATGTCCAAAGGCTAATTAAAAAGGATCAAGTAATGATAGCGAATAATTGCTCTTTCTGCTGTGGAAGGGAATCCCCACCCAACTTTGCAACTGCTGCCAGGTACTTGCCTCAAGCTTTCTGTCTTCTTGTTGGAGGGGAAGTGGAGAGGCTAATGACTGATTCCAATAAGGTATTTACCTCCATTTCTGCTACCCCATTTCCAGGCATTAAAGCCAAAACAAAATCTGCTTTCAGGGTAATATACTTCTCTAGCTCTTCTTCAATGCAAGGTTTTTTTAGCCTGGAGAATAAATTCTTTAGCCCCTTTCAGAAAGCAGCCCCTCAAAAGAAAAGAGTGATTAGACCTGACAGAGAGCAATGTTAAATAGAAATGTAACATATAAAAAACAGATGATGAAAGAAACAGCTGTCACTGGGCTAGACTAACTAAGCGCTTGCAAAATGGCCCCAGGCAGGCCTTATTGGGAGTATATGAGGGTATAAACTGAGCTCACTAAATTCTCTGAATTACCCTTTCCTTCTCCATGAGAAGCTGTAGTTGCCCATTGCAATCATCATCCGATGGCAGCTGGTGGTAGCAGGGGGGGAGAGGCAGAATGAGGAAGGAGCTCCTTCAGAGGGTGCATGATATACTTTTGCTAGGATCAAGACTTCAGCTTTTCACCCCAGTGCTTTTTTCCAGCTGAACAGAATAAGCCTCATTGTTCCCAGGCTCTCATTTAAGTTTGGTATAACTCAAAGACTGAAGTTTGTGTTTTCAAAAGAATATTCAAAGTGTGTTCTGTGAAATAAAATATCACTCTTGAACACCAATGTCCTCTCCTTATGCAGAAGACAACTGCTACATATGCAACAGAAGTCTAGCCAGAACTGAAAACAGGGAAGAAGAAAAAAGAAATCTCATACACCCTACTACAAATTTCCAAGACATCCATTCACCCTCCAGAAGTGCGTTTATTTTCACCCTCCTGTCTCAACAAGACCTACAGGAAAAAGCTGAATGAGACCGTAGGAATGCTGAAAACGTTTACTCATGGAAGAACACTGTCGGTAACAATTCACAAAGAGAAAAAAAAGAAAAGAGCCCATGTGAAATGCTCTAGACTGAACCGTGTTTTGTTTTTGCTAAGCTCTACATGCAGCTAGACCCAGCTGATAAGGTCAGAGAACTAAATGGTGTGCAGTGTTGTTCCAAGATGCCAGGAGCAATGGCAAAAGTACATTTTCCTCCTAAGAAGCCATGATAGATGGGTGTTTATGAAAGATTTTTGGGTGCAACGTGCACGCCCTGTTTCTTAATAGCTTAGTGCTGCCAGTCGCTCGAGTACAGCAAAGAGGTCAGCAAAAGGGCAACAATGTCATTTCAGAAAAGTCTACTGAGCTTTGTCTTCCTTGCTATCATTTTGTGACATAAGCTTTTGGGATGGGAAAAGGCAGCTTTCACCAGCAGCTTACTTGCAGCAATGGCAACTCATTCCCTTGCAGTCATATGGTGATGTTCCTTATAACACTGACACATTGAAAGTTAGTATGTATACATTGTTTATATAAGAGTGTGTGTGTATAAATATATAAGTATATGTAATACTTATATGAGTAAATATATATAAAACTACTGACACTGAACTTTTGGACTGGTGTGAGCTGTGGCAAAAACCAGAGATCCGAAAAGCAGGAGGCAGGTCTTTGATTTGGCCTCTTGAGGAAGGAGACAACAGAGTACTTGATTGCTTTGCCCCTTCTTGCCCTGAGCTCACTGCAGTCAGAAGGGTGTGCAGACTCAGGCATGTTATGATTCATTCTGTATGTGTCATTTGGTAGAATTTAGCTGTAAATGCAGCAGTCCAAATTACCACATAGTTTATAAAATGGCCTAAAGTGCTGATCTATACTACTATTGCTCCCTTCTTTTCCCCCTTACAGCATGTTATAGAAGTTCTCAGGAGTCTGAGGAAGACAGACGATCGTTAAGCCTACTGGAAGTAGGTAAGCAACTTAAGGTACAGGTATTATCCCACTCATGACTACCTGACGAAGGCTCAGTTTGTTTCCCATCAAGAACAACTAAATTATAAAACCAGATCAAAGATTTCTCAAAGGAACGAATGAATGCCCAGCCCTAATTCATCACAGGAAAATTACCCTGTCTAATGCTTACTTCCTTTCATTCAATTTCTCAAGATCTTTGGAAAACAGCAGCAGTCAGTCTGCCAAAGTAGAGGATGTACCTGTAGGATAAGAAAGAAAATGATTCCTCCTAGATCAGTGAGATATCTTACGATTCTGCTTTTCTTTTTTACAAAAGTTAGCATACATCATGATCTAGAATTCATGATCACACAACAAACTGAGCTCCTAAAGGCCTCATGAACCTGATCCAAAGTCCATAGAAAGGAACAAAATCCTTTCCATGACTTGTTGGATGGGGAGTACTGAACTGGTATTCACATTCTCTTCAATACCTGGTTCTTACTGGAGAAACAGAATAGCAAAATACTTGAACAGAATACTGCACCAAAACACAGTGCAACTGTCTAGCCATTGACCCAGCCTCTCAAATTCTGCAGTTTACCTCAAATGCTGGATTAAACTATGCCCTTAAGCTAAAAGCCTGCTCTACTGTGGCTTGCTCTCAGGTATCTGAGTTTGGCCTCAGTTCTCACTAGCTGGGGTTCATTAACCAGGATCAAAGAACTGCTTTTTTCAGCTTGAGCTTTGGTAACCACAGCCTAACCACAGGCAACCTTTGGAGCAGCCCACATTGTTCCCTAGCTAGCTGGTGCTTCAAGCCTTCATCTGTAGCTTTTGGCTCCTCCTGTACTTTCAGACTTTGCCTTTTGACACCAGACTTAGGTGCTTTCTGATTCCTGCTTCATTTGTTCCAATTCCTATTTCTGCCTTGACTCTGACCCTAGATATTGTGAATGAAAGGGTTGTTCTTCCTTTCATGACCTATTTCTGCTGTCTTCCTTTCAGATGACACCTGTATGCAAGGGTTTTAATATTTCAAATCAATTCCTCAGTGTTTGCCAGGAACCTTGGAAAAGCACTCCATTTGCAGTGGTAGAAGACTTTTCCTTAATGGGCTGAAGCACTCTGGCACAGCAGCGGCAACAGGCTCTGACTATGTTTTTATTGAGTGACAGATATCCCTTGAGCAGAGAAACAGTGGGACTGTGCCTCAGAGTGCCTTAGGGAGAATCTTTCAGCAATACTATCCGCTTTAGGGAACAGAGATTGGCAATTTAAGCACTGATATTTCCATGGTTTTCTCTAAAGAAAAATGAAGCTGATTCCCAGTGAAAAAAGACAATCTGAGAAGTCCCAATAGTGAACATATCTATTTGTTCACAGGAGCTGTGTGACATGGGGAGCAGAAGCATACATTCCCTCACCATTATTTTGACAATTGCACCTGAAATTTGCCATGACAGACCACATCCAAAGAGTAAAAGAGTCATTTATTCCCCTTGCTTATTAAATTGTTGTTTTCTCTGAGGCTGCCTGTGGAGCAACTAGCCGATTTCAGCACGGATCATTTTAATTATGGTACAGACAACCTTGTACTAGAACTTGAATAACTTCTTGCAGGCTCCCAAATAGTTGTGAAGCAGTGCTTGATATGAGAAAGGAAGTATCAAAACAGAGGTAAAAGCTGTCTGGTCTTTTGATAGACATAATAATCCATCATTTTCTAATAGGTGCCTTTAAATGCTGTTTTAGATTCCTTTCCTCCTTGAATCCCCAATCCCACTGCTGGTTTCTAAATTAGACTGACATTCTAAATCGGATTGTCCAAATCTGAAATACTTCAGATCTCGTCTTTAAGTGTGCAGTACTCAGTGCCTTTGCAATGGTTTCACGAGCTTCTAGAAAACTGATTTGAATCAGACACCTGCCTTTATTTACCTGCCTTAGGAAAGAAAAGTCAAGTTGTTTACAATAAGTAAGTAATGGCCAAGCGCTAGTGTAACTGGTCTGCGACGTTAGAAGTCAAGATCTGTCTGCACTTGGATGTGACATGAACGTGAGCATTGCCATTTACAAGGTACAGTTCAGAGTTTATAAAAATGCTCGTTCAAAAGGGTAACACTGGAAAATCCTCCTTGCTTTATCTTGAAATGTGATCTTCTAGTCACATGTACTCAGAGAGAAGTGAGGCACACTCATTCCTGAAAAATTGTTGCTTATGTTCATTCCAACAGGGGGAAGTCAGGGCTGACACATATCTCCAGAAGCTGTGGTAAAAGCTTTCAACTGGTAGGACTAACTATAACTTTGTAAGCAGCAGGTGTTCTTTCCTCTCTCATAAATAACTGATATTCTTCCATTCCCTCTCAAACCGTAGTATATAGCAAACCTGGTATTTCTGGTTGCACACATAAATTTACCCTTCCCTATTAAATCTTTCTATTGACTCTCTGCAGAGATTTTTGTGGCAGTATTTATTATGGATTCTGTATAAAAATAAAATGTATTTTTTTACTATTCTTAGCTTTAACCTCAAATCATTCTATAATGATATTATGGGTTAACATGAATATGCAAGTCTAGTTATAATTGTTTCTACTGTTGACAATAATGTGTAGTTTATACATCCTGAAATAAAATGGTAYATATTGATTCAAGGACTCATGCCAAGCACAAAAGTAAATTGTGTCACCCCTTTAGCAACAGTGCTTCCAAGAAAGCACTTTTATGGATTTAAGTTATGTGTCTAATTACCAGAAAAGAGCCCTGAAGGCCTGTGTGTTTAATAAACCCCAACCATTCTGTTTCAAAACTAAGAGTACCATAAAAATGGAACAATATCCCATACCTAGCATAGATTGTACTTAAAGAATGATTTTATTTACACTTACTTCATATTAGGAATCTACCTCATGCAAAATAATTTTTAAAAAAATCACTGATATTTCTTTCAAAATAAAAGCCCTTAAAGGTCTATTCAGCTTCACATATGTTAAAGGTTTATGGATAGGTCCTACTCCTGAAAATCTGTGCCCATGGGTGGTACTACTCAACCACAGAGCTTCAGTAAGGTAAATGAGTTTAGCCAAGCAGATCCAGCAGCAGGTTAAATCATCAACTTCCAATAATAAGCACATACATAATTTCTTGAAATTCCCGCAAATGATGACACAGTGAAAGTAACTGTGGACAATAACAGCAAAAGCTGTTTAGAGGACTCCATTAGGTGCTGCCTTACCAGCCTGGGAGAGGGATTCCTTCCCAAGTTTCCAGGCACACATGGGAATTACAAATTCACTGCTCTGACTGTTCTTTGCGTGCAGCTTGTTTGTCAAACTATAATGGGATTAGCTCCGCAAACTGACTCAAAAGATAAGCCAAATCAGAGCCACCTCTCTTCTGAACCTCTCTGGCTTTCCCCCAAGGATATTAACTCCTCACAACACAGTCTTGCATTGATTATAACCTTTACAGCAACCTCCTTCCTTCCCCCAAAACAACAAAGCACAATCTGGTCCATGTGACTACAGATTTGAAGGAATTATTCTATGAAAGACTAAAAAAACTATATAGAGTGTAGGACTGGATAAGGTATTGATGTAGTAACAGTCTATGAATAGTTAGAAATTTGTGAATAAAGAAATCATAGATATAGCTCCCATTTCTAGGATCTGAACAGTGCATGAAATACCTGACTTCTAATCTCTTGAGTTGTATTTGCCCTCTCCAAATCTGAGGTTGTTTTAATTGCAAGAGAGGGGCGAGAGGAAGATTCCCAATTTGGGAGCTGTGAAGATAAAGAAGAGGAGGTGGGGAAATTCCCAAAGAACTATGCGGCAGTAACCCAGGGCCAGTTCCATAGGGTCATAGGACAGCTGAGGTTGGAAGGAACCTCTGGAAGTCTCTAGACTAACCTCCCGCTCAAAGCAGGGCCTGTTTTGAAGCTAGATCCAGTTGCTCAGGGCCTTGTCCAACTGCGTTTTGAAAATCTAGGGAGACACAACAGCCTCCCTGGGTACATTTTCCGGTGTTGTGCCTCTCTCAGGTGAATACATTTTCCTCATGTCTAACCAGAATGTCCTTTGCTTCAATCCTTTGCATTTCACTTTGCAGATTTGAGAAGAGTCTAGTTCTGTTTTCTCTATAAACCTCCTTTGGGTAATTGAAGACAACAAGAAGATTCCCTCCCATCCTCCACTTAGCCTTTTCTTCTCCAAGGTGAACAAATCCAGCTCTCAGAACCCCTCCCATACATCATGTGCTCCATGGACTCACTGCAGTATGCCAACATCTTTCTTGCACGTGAAGCCTATAACAGGACATGGTACTGCAAAGAGCAGCCTCACAAAGGCTAGGCAGAAGGGAGAAATTGCTTCTGTTGGACCACTGGCAACACTCTTACTAATACAGCCCTGGATGTGTTTGGCCTTCATCATCACAACTGCTGACTCAGGTTCAACTTACCACCAGGACATCCCAGACCTTTTCTGCAGAGCAGCTTTCTAGCCATTGAGTCCCAGCCTGTACTGAGGCATGGAGTTATCCTGTCCCACGTGCAAGTCTCTGCATTTGCCTTTGTCGGGCTTCATTGGGTTTCTGTCTGCCATTTTCTCCAGCCTGTTGACATGGTGCTGAGTGGCAGCCCTCCCCTCCAGCACGTTACCCACTCCTCCAGTTTAGTGCCATCTGTGGACTTTCTGTGGGCACACTCCATCCTGTCAGCCTGGTTGTTGATGAAGATGTAAAACAGTATCAGCCCCAGTAACTAGCCACCAGTTGATCTTCAAACCTCTCACCACTGCCCTTCGAGCATAACAGTCCAGGCAGATTTTCACCCACCTCGTAGTCTATATATCCAGGCCCTTCTGCTGCAGCTTACTATCAAGCCTGCTATGGAAGGCTGTATGGAAAGCCTCGCTGAATTCAAGGTTTCACCTTTTTTTGTTTCATCTCAGTGTTTTCGAGTTCCCTGTGTGAACGCAGCCACAGCAATACCACCCCAAATTTGGTATGGGGGTGGGAAGGAGTGGTTAGACACCTAATAAGAGATAAACATTTGAGCTATTCTATTGCTTAGAAAATTTGAGACGTGAAGACTAACTAACAGTGGGCATTGTTATGGACCTGCCAGCATACCTTTCTCTTGTATGGCAGAAATATCAGTTTCTCCAATCAAGCCAAACTGTACAGCAATGAAGACAAATGCCTTCTTTGAACTGGAGACGCATCATCATGTCTTTCTTCTGAGACAGATCTATTTAAGACAGAGGTTCCTCTCCAGTCTCAGGTGGTAACAGTTAAATTCATTAATTCCCTGCATGAGTTCCTTTTCCCCCATCCAGCTGCATATGAATTATTTGTGCCGAGTCTGGTTATTCCATCCAAATGTAAACCTTAAATTAGAATAACTGAAACTCAGGAAGGATGATTATCTCAGGCCACAAAAATAAACATTTCCAGCTTTTTTGTTTTCAAACTTACTCTAAGCTTTTTAAACACAAACACAATAGCCCTGAGAGGCCATATCTGACCTATAAACTGAAGGCTGTGGTGAATTAAGTGTATTTGCTTTGTTCTGCAGATGTTAGAAGAATTGCCCACAAAATATGACAGGTTCAGTTAATTTTATCTTAGACAAATGTAATGAGCATCTGTTTTGATTTTTCTCAGTCATTGATACAACTTCCTTTTAAACTTGATACCAGCTGGTTTATACAAGTGTGCAAAAGTTGTAAACAGCCAAAGATGAAGTTATTCCAATGCTGAGGAACATTTATTCATTCCACTGTTATCTTTATACTAATAATACCAGAAAAGTCAGGAGTATTTCAAAACATGGCAGGATATTTATGTATAAACAGGGTCCTATTTACAGAAGTATTTTATGTGTCTATGTAAATATTATATACGCATATGCATAAATATATAGATGGTGTTATCCTCACGGTAAGCTTAGAATCATAAGATAAACTGCAGAACCATGCACTAAATAATATTTATTACATGGCTTCACAATTTATTACGTGCTTCTGAACACCTCATCTGGCCTTTCCCTACTAACCTGCCTCTTCTGGGACTATTTCTACCATTCCATACTTCTCAGCACCTTCAAACAGCTGTTCTTTTCACTCTGGGCAATGTACCCAAGCAAAATGGTTTTTCCTCGGAAGATACATCTGTAAAATTCTCATTCTTCCCTCTCAGCTCATTGAGGTGAGATAGGCAGGCAGCACCACTAACCTCTTAAGAGGTTTCTGAGCCCGAGTGCCAGCATAGCTTACTTCTCTCATCACTCTTCCACTCACACACCAAGATGGAAACTCAGTGTCATCTCTACTGCTGAATACTTGTCAGCACTCCGCAGTGCATATGCACAGAAGGAAATGGAGGGGCTGTTTTTCATGTAGCCACAGAGTCTGGACTCTGCTAAGATGGGGATGTGAAACACCACAATAGGGCATGCTTAGYGCTACTGAATGTAGCACAGAAGGGTTTTGACATATTTCCAATCCCCCCTAAAAAAACCCCAAACCTCCTATACTATTCAAACTGTGGGCTGAAAAATGCCTGTTCCACAATTATAAATCAACCAAATGTAAACTGACATTTTTGGAACCCACAAAAGGCACCTCCCTAAGTCCAGATTTATCCTTCCAGGAAATTTTCAATCATACTGTGAATGATAGAAATATTAGGATAATAAAAAAAGGATGAGTTTGTGTGYGCTTGCATGCATTAAGATGCAGCAGTAAATACCAGTCTTCTAAGAACAAATACAGTAAAAAAAAGCCCTAAATAACTTCCCAATGACTTGTGATGCAACACCAGCTCTGGCATTAGATATTGCATTTGTTTGCTTAGCATTTCAAAAGCTCCTGGCTAGAAATCCTGACCGCATGGCCATTTTCAAGTTTCTTTGTTCCATATCTTTGGGGTAAGGAAGGCTCATTCAGCTTGCTTGAATGCACTCAGCTGTTGTGAAGAGGTACCATTTTTTTCCCATTTAAATTCCAGTGGATCTTGAGTATAGCTCAGAGGTAAAATAAAAGATAAAGAGAAGACAGGGAGATAGACAAGTAGCAGGAAGATGGACAGAACAGAGAGGTCAAGAAACCTAAATTTGTAATTTGGCAATGTTGCCTACTAAACTCCTGTATTTTGTAGAAAACATATATGCCAAAATACTCCTGCTTAACTAGTGGAAATACATAATAAAGCCACTGGTCTTCAGGGGATGTACGTACACCTATAAAGGTCTTATCATTCTTATTGTGATAAAGCCGAAGAGGACCCTCAATGGATGAAAAGCCACTATGCTAGATTTCTACTTATAAAACAATAGAAATAGACCCAAATTGCATTGCAAACAAAAATTTTCTGATACACTATCAGATGTCTTAAAAAGCCACTCTAAATTGTTTCTTTGTATTTACTTGTACACTAAACCTCTTTTGTAAAGGTGCTACTTGCCTTCCTTGCTAAAATGACAACAAAATAATGTAAGGTGTTTTTAAAATTGTCTAGTAATTTGCTTTCTCCTTTGATGCTAATAGGCATAATTGAGACATTATTTATTTAGTGAAATAGCTTTCAGCACACTCTTAGTTTCCTTCAGTTGAGGTAGGCTTTCTTCCACATGTTTATTGCATATGGCATGGATTTTGTTTATTTGGGACAAGTACAGTCTCGCATAGGGAGGCAATCTGAATCGGAATTGGGTCAAAGGGAAAAGATTATGTAGTATTTATTTGTGTATTTCTTAGGCTGAATTATTTTGGCATTACTTTTCATCTGTATGTTTTTTTCTTTACATTAAACTTAGTGTGTAATAGCTGCCATCTATACCAGCCACAATTCAGTCCAGTAATTATGCTTATTGTTACGGAACAAGAAATATATGGGTTGAAAGATCAACAGATTGACTGGCACAGATTAACTACCTGAAAAGTCTGTGGTTCTTTCTTCTGCTTTAAGCACATATGGGACAACAGAAATATATAATAGAATCCTATATAATATACAATATATAATCCTCTCCATATGGTACAACACAAACAGTAACAGTCACAACACTCGATTTCATGTGTCAGCATAACCAATTTAGATTCTCAAGAGGAAAACTAGTATTTGTTTGTGATTATGTCCCAGATGATAATTCCTCAGAAGTTTTAAAGGAATGGTAAAAATATTTCTTTCCTCCCTGTCTACAAAGCTTTTTTTCTTTAACTGAGGAAGTCTTGTAACTGGTCTGAACTGATTACAGGCTGATATACCTATTAACTGGTTTTAGACTTGACAGGAATTTGAAAACTCTGGAATGTGAAATAATGAACCTTCATTTCAGTAAAAACGTAAATACAAGTAGCTGAACCAAGATCCCAGTCCTGCAAYCAGATCTACGCAGGTGGTCAAGTGCTCTTCATATGCCTCCATGGGGAAAAGAAAAAGTGACTTTGCCATTCAAGTTAACAGGGCTCTCCAGACAAAGAAAACACTTGATAAAGAATAAAATTACATGATCAGATCTTCTTCTAAGAAGYAAGACAATTTTTCAATGTGTTGCATATCATATCTCACTAGTCTGTGGATAAGATATGGAATATCAGAATATATCTTGATTCTGCTTGGACCATTCTTAAGATTAATAAACCTATCATGTGTCATCTAGGGGCATAATCCTTTGCTGTTACAGAACGCAAGCCTTTTGAAATAGTTCTGATTCATCAAAATTTTCAAGTTAACAATCAGATTAGTGAAAACGCTGGCATCATAAAAGTGTCTCTGTTTTAATCACTGGCAAATGTTACCTGTAAACACTGTAAAACCTAACAGCTGTTAGAGCAGACCAATGCTACTAGGGCTTTCTATGATTTATAACTGTAACAGTCCCATTCCCAGAACAGCCAACTTGTTTTAATGAAATGTAGCTTTCAGTTTCATACTGTAAAGCAATCAGCCTCTTCTATAAATTATAATTTTTTTTGGAGTAGAGACTTAAATTTCCTACAGGGGGTGTACTGAAGGAAACATATCTGGAAAAGGCATTCTCTTTTCATTAGTGGCACTGCTTATGTGAAGTTAATAAGAACATAAATCTTTAGGCAAGTTTAGCAAGCAGATTCCACTTCTTTGTATTGAACTTCAGAGGCTGATAAGAACAAAGATGCTATAATATTGGTATTTCAAATAGCCATGTGAAATGAGGAATGAGAGAGCAATATCCAGTTCTCTCTCTCTTTGTAAGGAGTTTTGACTGATTGTTATCCRATGATTTACACAATTCCATCCACAGAAGTCTTTGATATACTGTTTCCAAAATTCACACTCAATTTCCAGACGGCATTCATATTCAGCTTCATCACATTAAAATGCTATCTGCAGGAGCATACCCTCTCTATTACCAAATTTCTCCTCTCCATGTAGGTGTATATAACCTGTTAACAAGTCTTTCCATATCATTCTTTTTGTTAAACTGAACAATATGAGATCCTTTCTATTTACCATCATTCTCCTGCCTCCTCTCTGAACCATCTGATTCATCAGCACAGTTTTTGATTTCTGGCCCAGACATAGCAGCTGTGTCTGGCCTCCTCTGCTAGAATTGCCTTAGTGAATGTTTCTAACCTGCTTCTGGTGTCCTCTGTCCCCCAGTGAGCCTCAGGCATGACAACACTGCATCAAAGCAGAGCTGCCCTTTGGAGTACCTACTGCCCTGTAAGTCCTTGCAATACACTGAACACAGATCTTCTGGCACTCATACCTAGTAGTCTACTTTGTCTTCAGCTGCTAGATCTACCGAATAGCCCTTTATAAGAAGTCCCATCCAGTGCTGTCCTTCAGCATTCACAGTGCTTTTGCTACCTCAGTATACTGCAACACCGGCACTGAGAAAGCGCACCAAAGAAGTTAGAGGCTTCACAGAAGGTCAAACAGGGGTACAGGCATCTCAAATACTGTGCTGCCCTGGCMTTTTCAGAGAAGGCCACTCTCTCATATGTCAAAAGCACAACTAGGTTGTTCAAGGTGCTACCACCAAGCTGACATTCACTGTGTCCCAGTGGTTGTGGTTAAATTTCTAGCAGATGGATATAACCCCACAGGCATGCTCATACAGATCAGAGGTATGGCAGCTGGGCATTGCCAGTCCGTTATGGAGGTCTTGGTGGTCACATGCTGGCAGGTCTGCCCGTGAGTGGCTGCTCATCAAGAGAGCATCTTGCCATTCAGCACACTCAGCTCTGCAGCAGCCTTAAACAATTCCTATTTGGTGTATGTCAGAAGGGTCCCCAAATTATTCTAACTATTCTAACGATACCATCTTACTTCAGAGTCAGAGTCTATGCATCTCAACAATCTATGCTTCTCAGCCACAGCAGGTTGGCTCACCTTTTATAGGGCATTTTTCCCCCCAAATCCAGTATCTGTTTTACAATAAAATCCAGCCCGCACTGTCAGTATCATGTTTTAAACCCTGTGGTTAGAGATACCTGTATATCTGCCAATCCCCTGCTGCTTTTTGTTTGTGGGCTTACTGTGACAACCCTGACACCAGTATGTAGTGCAGCTTGGTCCTCAACTTCTGTCTGTTGACCTCTGAGTACACCTGTAGGGTCTTCAAGGATAGCTGTTGCTTCCTACTTAATCACCTGGACATCAGCATGGAGAGCACTAGTAGGATCACAGTGACCTGTTTATCTTCTCTCTGTAATCTGCATGAGGATAGCAGCAAACCTGTCCAACCTGAGCAAATACTGGAAGTCTGAGTGCTTTGGAGACCCTTTATCCTACTGGCAGAGCCCCTGAGTATGTTGTCCTCAGCAGATGTAGCTCTGCCCAAGAAAGAGTTTTAAAATGTCCTGTATTGTGCTGGTGGGCTTGCCTCTGCCTTTCTGTCATGGCCCTGTACCTTGGCTCTGCCTCACCTCTAGAGTCTTTTCTCTCCATCTTCTCCCTCCCTCCAGCAAATTTCCCAAGCTTCCCCATACTCCCTCCTCCACTGCCATGATGTTGGGAAGCAGGTTAGTTGTACTGCTCATGCCAGAGTTTCATGCTTCCTCCATCAAAATTCTTCCTGGTTTGAAAAATGTTTGCTACCTCCTGGACTCTTTATTACTTGAATAAAACTGGAGAAGAAGCTTTGCTTCTCATTGCCATCCCCAGCTTAGAGAACATGCTTGACAACACATCATACTGACACACACAACATTTGGCTATACCATCAGTGTAAGTCTTTCAGACATGCCTTCTTGCAAATCCTAACCATGGATAACGGAAGGAAGAGCTATGGTTCTGCTTTGTGTTCAACATACCACAAGGTAGGTAGCATCTTACGTATCTGCCAGATAATAAAATCATCCCAGAGGATGCTGTCTTCCTGCCTCTCAGTCACACAGAACTTGAATATTAATTAACTTTACTTCTTATTTGAAAGCAAAGTGGTAAACATGAATATTTTTAATGTATTTTCTATCGTGCAGTTAGACCTACATTTGTGTTTTGGTTTGGTTTGGTTTTTTTATGAAAACTGGGTTTCCTCAAAATCAACTTATTTCCCCTGAGAGAGAGTGGACAGTCTCTAGCGGCATTCCCTGCCTGGCAGGTCCTTGATTTCACAGGGAGCAGCCACTAGTGGCAGGCACACCTACCTCTGCCAGCCCTCAAGTGAGTTTCAAAAGAGCTGGAGGCAGCTCCTGCACCCCTGAGATCCCAGTTTTCATGTGCCTCTCAAATTCAAACAGCAAAGGTGCTCCCCCTTTTCTCAGCTCTAATATCATGGGTTGGGGGGTGAGAGTGCATCAGACTTCATACTTACCAACATGGATGCCCACAGCTTAAATGATATGGGTGAAGAAAGTTTCCTAAGACTTCTAGAATACTTTAAATCTCAGTAGAGCTAGTGTATAGGATTTACTGAAAAGGACTGCTGTGAACTCAGCAATCCACGTGACCATTCCTTAGTAAGGACATCTCACYGGAGTTCATAAGAAAGCCCACGATATCTCTGTGAATTTAGTTAAGATACATTTTAAGAACTTTCCCTACATAACACCTGCAGCCTCAGGGATTCACAGGTTTATCTCACTCAGCAGTTGTTAAATTCTTTAACAAGTTGCAGTAAGTAATTCCACAAATCAGTAGAACTTCTATATATGGTCTGATGAAACCACCAGCGAGGCAAGGTCACGTGCTCCATAAAAGTCCCTTCTATGAAAACTACATTTCTAGTTGCTACTAATTGCTTGAAAAGTGGAACAGATGAATTTGCTCCTAGGCCAACCTTATACTGTGTTTCATATATATGAAGTCTTGCTCTCACTTCATATTGCAGGTCACCACCCAATATGGAGGTGTCAAGGGCTCTTTTTATTTACACAGCCATTGCAGACTGTAGCTAAGGAGTTCAGGTTCAGGAATTTCCACTCTGAAGATCTGCTCCATTTATGCGAAACATCCTGTGTGCTTATAGATGAAATTTATATTATTTTACCTTTTTTTTCTTATTAGAAACAAGGTGTGATAAAAGTGGCTACATTAAATGTCTTTTGCTATTGTACAATTAAATTTACAATTAATGTGTATATTGTTTTATAATGCATACAATTATTCTCAGTTTTATACACTGATGCTGCACAATAAAGTACTGTTAAGTCTAAGAAATTCTAACAGTTGTGGGACAGATCTTTGTTGCAAATCCCTTTCTGGATGACAATATAAACATTTCCAAAGAAAAACACATTTTGTAAGACTCAATACTATTCAGTTGCCATTAAGCAACACAATAATTATTATAATAAAGAGTGTCTTACACTAAGTGATCTTGTGGTTCTTAGATGTCTCGGTCTTGCTTTAGTAGTTAGGGCCAAATTCTGCTTCCACTCAAACCAATGGGGAATTCTGCAGACTTCAATTAGAAAGAGACTAGATCCTTCATCAGCTGCAAAAGCTATTTCTTTGTCTATGGTAACTCTTCAAGTGCCATCCCTTTCAATTATACACGTATGCAAACTTGTAGCTTTCCTAATGTTAGTCAAGCAGGAAACACTACCTCAAAGGACTTAAAGATGTCTAGTAATTATCTTCACTGTATTTTTACTCCTGAAGCAAATTTGAACCCCTCCATGGCTCATAATAGGCAGTTTTGAGGCCTTTTATTGTGGGTCAGTGAAAAGCAGCAACATCTAACTTTTGGTTCTTATGTGCTGCACTTTGCTGATTACATTTCTAACATTCAGTTATTCACTGAAAGAGTTAAACTTTTATAGTCTACCTGATGTAAAACAGAGAAGACTTTGTGTCTGGAGAGATGGCCCAAATTCAACTATCTCAACAGCAGCTCCTCTCTGCTGCCCTCCCTAAGGAATGGTGATGAAACGCACTTCTGCTCGTCAGTGTTGAGTTACACAACAGAAGCCCGATAAACCTTTCTACATTCTATGATGTTCATATATTAATGAAAGGGTGATGATAAGGTATTACAACATACGTGTGCAAGACTGGGCACTGTTTGTTACGACAGAAGGACTAACTAGATTCATTAGAAACGATCTAACCTCTCCCTACGAGAAGAGCAAGCACTTAATTAGCACGATGTGCCCAAGTATCAGTCACCACCTTGTAGATTTACAGAGCCTGATGCTTGTGCAGGTACAGCAGTAATTAAAGAGCCAGGCTTGCAAGTTGGGTGAAGTAACAAAGCGATACCACTTGCGTATTGGCCAAAAAAGGAAATATGTAGTACAAAAAGACCAGAATTACTTAGAGATCCATTTTTTTCATTGTCTGGAAGTGGAGTTTGTTGGTCCATATGCTTGCCTCTTGTCAACCAGAGACAAATGAACGGGAATGTATTTCAGCTGGAATTAGACGTGTGGACGGGCTAGGGAACTTTGTTGCTTCTTACTTTTCACAAGATTCCCCAGACGGTTGGTAGCATCAGACCGACTGTACTGCTGTCCTCGGAGCTGGCTTTTCAAAAGCCACTATTTACCAACAGGTGTTACTTTGGAGTTATATTAGACCTATGATGGTAGTTTGCTCTGTTTTCTCACTATGATTAGCTTTGCCAAACATCCTTAATGCCAATCAGCATATTGCTACCGTTTTCAGAGAGCTRATTAACTCTTTTATGGACATGAAACATGCTTCAAAAGCAGCTTTAGTCATCGGGTAGTCTAGGCAGAGCACTAGTACTTAGCACAATGGAATCTTATGAGGTACCCTGAAGGCTCTTTCTTGTCTGGTAGAGGTGCCACCATGGGGCCACAAGGTCATCTCAGAAAAATTTGTATCTGCTCCTTCTGCAGGTGCGTTGGTGGTGTTCATTACATACAAGCAAAAAGAAATGGAAGCTCTCTCGAGAATAAAAAAATCTCGTGAGGACGAGGGACTAGACTCGTTACTGAGCCAAGAAGCTTTTGTGTGAGAGAGGAAGCAGGGAGCAATGGAGGGGAGGGGCATCAAATCCAGACATTACCTCAGGCATTAATACCCTAAGGGCTAGCTAGAGATATGTTAGTATGTTTATAGAGACAGATTAAAATCGGATTTCACACATAGATATCTAGCACACCAAGGGTTATGAAAATCCTCCTTGACTGGTGAAAGCACAATAGCATAGTCGTTGGTTGCCCAGCAAACCTGAGGAAGCTTGGCTCTGATTCATGCCAACAGACAATAAAGAAACCACACAATGAACAATTGATTTCACACTGAACTCRGATCTTTCCCCCTCTGAGGAAACCTTCTCAAGTGAAGGAGGACAAGTTCTAAAGGGTAAGCTTGTAGTTACACAAATCCACCCTATCTTTTAGGTACACCTCAGTAAACTATTACTCAGACTGTGAAACCATGCGTTCACCTTCTGTGCCTTTTCACAGCAAGCGTTAGATATAGTCAACCACTTCTTTAAGCCTTTGAGCAATCTTTTTTTTTTCCAGTGCCCTAGCCTAACATGGTGGGAATGCCGACATGACATTTAGTATGCAGACAAGAGCCAGGATTGCATGTGCCTTGACCAACTGCCAGCCCAGCCTGCTTGCTCTCTGAGCTGCCCAGATCAGAAGCAGTCAGTGACCAGAATGTGGTCAGTGCTGAGCTGGAGCTAACRTTGCTTTGCCAAAGCTAATAACGCTTGTCTCCCAGCTGAGCTAATGGAAGCTTCATGGTGGCTCACAGAGCAGCCCAAGCAGACACTCGGCAGCCTGGAAAATACCACGTAGATAAATCCAGTGTGGCTTTCAAAGAAGGCAAGAAATATATGTGCTTATAGGCAGAAGAACAGGGCCTTTACATGCCACCTGTTTCTCCAAAGAATTCAGCAAGTATGATGCAAACCAAGTTGCTCCGGCTCTCTGAACAATGTCTCACTCCAGTAGTCATGCATTTCCTATTATTRACTGCATTTAAAACACTCTAGCATGCAGATCTGGGCACTCTCATTGAACCAGTGAATCAGTAGCTTTTTTGCAGTCTGGATCTCGGTAATGCAGGCTATCTACACTTGTAACTTACGATCTGAAAATAATGTGGGACTCTGTTAAGACATGATTCCAGGAAGACATTCTCACATTAAAAAACTAGGAAAGAAAGAGGTTTTAGTATCTCTCCTTGCTCCCATAGTACAAGAGTTGAAGCTATACACCCTTATAGAAGGTGTAGTAGAAACCTATTAGCCAAAACTTGCCATTTCAATGCTGTCTCCCAAAGGAACACTTCTGGGTGTTTTCCATTTAAAAAAATGAAAAGGTAATATTTCTCCTTTATGTTTTTATATAATTCCAGATCAAGGAAACTCATAATCATGAGTCTCACTGGGGCCAAAAAGCAGGTATGGCAATGTCTCGAACTGTAGGGACAATATTCATGTCCCTTAGGCAAGAAAAAAGAGCACATTACTATCAAATTACTGAGTGTTAACAAAACCATGCATGCATGGAGATGTATTTACAGACAGTCGTGTCACAAAGCTTAACTCAGCTGAAGCTTAGGGGAGCATCAGTGAAGTCAATGGAAGCACTTACRTATGGTTAGATGCACAGGAACACTGTATTATAGCTATAAACTATCTGACTATACTTTAGCCAAAGTTTTATTATTAAGACAGCATCTTAGCTGACCTCCCCTCCTGTTTTTGTGCTCTGAATAAGCACATTTATTAAACCTGTTCTATGCTGTCTTCAAGTACACTGAATCTTCTGTAAAGAAAATGCAATAGGTCTGTGCATGGAAATTTGTGTAGCTCTGGCATTTAAAAATAGGTCATAAATGAGTGATTCCCTTCCCATAGGCCTCTTTCACTACCTGGGACCAACTCACTATAGAGCACTTTATAGAAAAATTGTCAGGGGATTGCACATCAGAATGTTAGTAAAATCATACAAAAATAATCCTGGAAGAAGCCTCAGGGGGTTATGTAGTCTATCCTGCTGCYCAAGACAAGACCAACCAACTTATCTTTGTCTGAGGTGTCTCTAATCTCTTCTCATAGACTGTGACCTCTACAAGCAACCTCTTCACAATAGTAGAAAGATTTTTCCCAGTATCCAGATTAAACATTCCTCCCTCCAGTTTGGCCTATTACTTTTAGTCCTATCCATCATAGACATAAGAAAATAAATTATTTCCTCTGTCTTTGCAGCAGCCTTTTTATATATCTAGATRAGCTGCCTCATTTTTTTTCTGTAGACTATTCATCTACAATTCAGTCAATTTTTCTTTATATGACATTTTTTCTAAACCTCCAATCATTTTTGCTGCTGTCCTGTTGACTTTCTCTGCCTATGCAGAGCCAAAGAGAGCAGGAGATGTAACACAGTGGTTCACACAACCTAGTAGGACTTTTGCCTTTTTTGCAATTAGATTATTATTGTCTTATTTTCAATCTGTAACYGATTATCTATAGCTCCTCTATGATCCTTTCAAATGCCAACTTTATTTCTTTCTTCAGAAAACATTCTGAAGAATTTTCTGCTCTATTTTGAAAGGTGTCACAATAGATATACTAATTTAATTTCAGCCACATAATTTGCTCCCAACACACTAAACCATCTCCTTAATATAGAAGATGGAAACCACAAAAAATTCTGATATTCTTGCAGGAGGCTCAGCTTGGGCAAAGTTYTGTCGCAGGCTTTTTTACCTACCTATACATATATATACACATATAAACATTTAATTATCTTAAAGTTGATAAATTAAAGCCCTCCAGGGTTAGATAAGGGAACTTTATATCTTCTGGAAGAGGGAATTTCCCAGCACCCCAGTGAAACACACAACTGTTCCTTCTAGCCATGTAAGGGCCCAAAATAAAACTAATTAAAGACTAAAAACAATGTAAGTAAAATTCCTCTAAAAATAACCAAAAATAGCCTAGCCTGAAAGAGCTGTGTTATTTTATTCTGCTCTTGAGTTTCACATGTATTTACAATAGCTTGGCTATTATGTGCTTAAAATAGAAGAAAAAAATATATTTCAACATTTTTTAAAAATTCATTTTCATAATTTGTGCACAAATTTACAAATTGTTGTAATTACTCAGCTGGGATTATCTACACACTTACTATTGCTTATTCCCATGATCCAACCTTAGATTTACCCTTGTACTTGATCACAGCATATATGCAAATACTTYACATAGATATTCATACATATGGTTGATTTACAGGAAACTGGTGTGCTATGGGTGAAATTGTCTGAAGTGCTGTAACATGAAACTCTGAGTATTTTGAAAATATAATTCAATAAGTTTCAACATGTGCAAACTCAAGTAGCATCTCTCTGGGGACTGATTCTTCTGGAAACACTACAACTAAGTGTATATACATTTTAATCTGCCTCTTGCCAGACTGGGTATAAAATGTTTCCCATTTCTCTGGTATGCCATCTTCACAACTGCCATTTGCAAGCCTGCATTTTAGTATAGTCTGTGTCACTTTTGCATGAGCACTTCTTATTCATCCAGATATGAAAATAATTAAGAATTCCATTCCAACTTAGTACTGATCTGATTTTTTCCTCAGTGACATTTTATGTCTTTACTTTCTACCTCTCTTTCCTTCCACGGTAATTTTAGCAATTTATACAGCAGAACTAAGGATTTCCAGCTGCGTTGTATTAGTATCAGTTATTAAATTATACTAAAGAATGGAGTTCTTTAAACATCAAAAGTTTTTTTTAGACCAGTGCATCTCCAGCTTTTGGAAACACAGACTATATCAAAGAATCCATGTACCGTAATTTCACTTTGCAACTAGTTATTGCCCACAGATTTCAATATGCAAGTGGGCATATTTCACAATCCTGTAAGAAATATTCATGGACTATAACTCATCTTAGGCAACTGGTTAGTCTCTTCTTTTTTCTTTTTGTGCATGAGTCGTAAAGGATGTGAGCGGAAAGCAGAAGACGTGAGAGTAAAATCAGACCTTCAGCAYGAGAAGAATGTACTGAATTGCTCGTAACTTTTGGTAACAAAATGTAGCTGGGGGGTGTGTGTGCTGTGTTTTGGTTTTGGTATAATAGGAGCGCTGATGGCCCATTCATGTTTTGGGTGTTGCTGGGTGGTGCTTGCACTGGGGACTTTTCGACCTCCCATGCCCTGCCCAGGTGCAGGGGAAGCTGGCGGGGGGAGCATCGCCGGGGCCGTTGACCCAGCTGGCCAATGGGGTATTCCATACCATGCGAYGTCATGCTCAGTATAAAAACTCAGTGGAGCGGTGGGGCTCTGGGTCCCGGTACGGGCTCTCGCATATCAGGCAACATGCCGTTTCGGCGGGTGGTGAGCAGTTGTATTGTGCATCGCCTGCTTTGTATATTCTGTTGTTGTTGTTGTTACCACTGTTATTATTACTGTTYTACTTAGTTTTATTTCAAATGTTAAACTGCTTTTATCTCAACCCGTGAGTTTTCCTACTTGTGCCCTCCCGATTCTCTCCCTCATCCTACCGGAGGTGGGGGGGTGAGTGAGCAGCTGCGTGGTGTTTAGGTGCTGGCCAGGGTTAAACCACAACAGTCCTTTTTTGGCGCCCAACGTGGGGCACGAAGGGTTTGAGATAACAACAGATTAACTAGAGCATATTAAGGAATTTATATCTGTTAACAGTTGTTGGTCACAATATTATTTTATCTGACCTGCATCGTGCTCTTGTTTTTGCTGTACATGTTAAAGATGATTGGTGTTGGTTTCTGTGGTCTGCTGTGCTCTGCAGTGATTAGTAATGTTTTGCCGGGGGGATTTGTTATTAAAACAATGGCCTTGGGCATTATTTGGTATCTGGGTGTTGTACTGAAGCCGTTACTGTACTTTGGGTACCACCTCTTGGAGACTAATAGTAGACTATCGTGGCCTGAACGAAGTCACGCCGCCATTGAGTGCTGCYGTGCCGGACATGCTAGAACTTCAATACAAACTGGAGTCAAAGGCAGCCAAGTGGTATGCCACCATTGATATCGCTAATGCGTTTTTCTCAATCCCTTTGGCGGCAGAGTGCAGGCCACAGTTTGCTTTCACGCGGAGGGGCGTCCAGTACACCGGGAATCGACTGCCCCAGGGGTGGAAACACAGCCCCACCATTTGCCATGGACTGATCCACACTGCACTGGAACAGGGTGAGGCTCCGGAACACCTGCAGTACATTGGTGACATCATCGTATGGGGCAACACAAGCAGCAGAAGTTTTTAAGAAAGGGGAGAGAATAGTCCAAATCCTTCTGAAGGCCGGTTTTGCCATAAAACAAAGTAAGGTCAAGGGACCTGCACARGAGATCCAGTTTTTAGGAATAAAATGGCAAGATGGGCATCCTCACATCCCAATGGATGTGATCAATAAAATAACAGCCATGTCTCCACCACCTAGCAAAAAGGAAACACAAGCCTTCTTCGGCGTTGTGGGTTTTTGGAGAATGCATATTCCGGATTTTACAGCCTGATTGTAAGCCCTCTCTATCAAGTGACCCGGAAGAAGAATGATTTCAAATGAGGCCCTGAGCAACAACAAGCCTTTGAACAAATTAAACGGGAGATAGTTCAGGCAGTAGCCTTTGGGCCAGTCCGGGCCGGACAGGATGTAAAGAATGTGCTCTACACCGCAGCCGGGGAGAATGGCCCTACCTGGAGCCTCTGGCAGAAAGCACCAGGGGAGACTCGAGGTCGACCCTAAGGGTTTTGGAGTCAGAGATACAGAGGATCCAAGGCCCACTATACTCCAACTGAGAAAGAGATATTGGCAGCATATGAAGGGGTTCGAGCTGCTTCCAAAGTGGTTGGTACTGAAGCACAGCTCCTCCTGGCACCCCGACTGCCGGTGCTGGGCTGGATGTTYRAAGGGAGGGTCCCCTCTACACATCATGCAAATGACGCTACATGGAGTAAGTGGGTCGCACTGATCACACAACGGGCCTGAATAGGAAACCCCCATCGCCCAGGAATCTTGGAAGTGATCACGAACTGGCCAGAAGGCAAAGATTTTGGAATGTCCCCAGAGGAGGAGGTGACGCGTGCTGAAGAGGCCCCACTGTATAATAAACTACCAGAAAATGAGAAGCAATATGCCCTGTTCACTGATGGGTCCTGTCGTCTTSTGGGAAAGCACCGGAGGTGGAAGGCTGCTTTATGGAGTCCTATACGACAAGTAGCAGAAACTGCTGAAGGAGAAGGTGAATCAAGTCAGTTTGCAGAAGTGAAAGCCATCCAGCTGGCCTTGGATATTGCCGAATGAGAAAAATGGCCAGTGCTTTATCTCTATACTGACTCATGGATGGTGGCAAATGCATTGTGGGGGTGGTTGCAGCAATGGAAGCAGAACAACTGGCAGCGCAGAGGTAAATCCATCTGGGCTGCTGCATTGTGGCAAGATGTCGCTGCCCGGGTAGAGAACCTGGTTGTAAAAGYRCRYCACRTAGATGCTCACATACCCAAGAGTCAGGCCACTGAAGAACATCAAAACAACCAGCAGGTGGATCAGGCTGCTAAGRTYGAAGTGGCYCAGGTGGRTCTGGACTGGCAACATAAGGGTGAATTATTTATAGCTCAGTGAGCCCATAACACTTCAGGCCATCAAGGAAGAGATGCAACATATAGATGGGCTCGTGATCGAGGGGTGGACTTGACCATGGACGCTATTGCACAGGTTATCCATGAATGTGAAACATGCGCTGCCATCAAGCAACCCAAGCGAGTAAAGCCTCTTTGGTATGGAGGACAATGGTTGAAATATAAATATGGGGAGGCCTGGCAGATTGATTATATCWCACTCCCACAAACCCGCCAAGGCAAGCACTATGTGCTCACCATGGTGGAGGCAACCACCGGATGGCTGGAAATGTATCCCGTGCCCCATGCCACCGCCCAGAACACTATCCTGGGCCTTGAAAAGCAAGTGCTATGGCGACATGGTACCCCAGAAAGAATTGAGTCAGACAA
>JAYKAV010002769.1:66914-81454 GCA_035582835.1 Phoebastria nigripes
GATGGCCCATAGACTAAGGGAATGATATCTGTGTATATATCAAAAGGCAGGAAAAATGGTGATGATTAATTGGAGTGTATTGAAAAATGTGAGACCTGGGCGTGACGTAGATGGTATAGAATAAAGGGTGGATATTGTCCWGGTTCCAGCTGGGACAGAGTTAACTTTCTTCCCAGTAGCTGGGGAGGGTGTGCTGTGTTTTGGGTTTGATATAATAGGAGCGTTGATGKCCCATTGATGTTTTGGGTGTTGCTGGGTGGTGCTTGCACCGGGCACTTTTCAGCCTCCCATGCCCTGCCAGGTGCATGGGAATCTGGCRGGGGGAGCATCGCCGGGGTGGTTGACCCAGCTGGCCAATGGGGTATTCCATACCATGTGATGTCATGCTCAGTATAAAAACTAAGTGTGGGATGGGTCTGCGTCCCGGGACAGGCTCTTGTGTATCAGGCAACGCGTCGGTTCRGCRGGTGGTGAGCAATTGCATTGTCCATYGCCTGCTTTGTATATTCTATTGTTRTTGTTGTTATCACTGTTATTACTACTGTTCTACTTTGTTTTATTTCAAATATTAAACTGTTTTTATCTCAACCCGTGAGTTTTCCTACTCGTGCCCTCCTGATTCTCTCCCCCATCCTACTGGAGGTGGGGGGGTGAGCAAGCAGCTGCATGGTGTTTAGGTGCTGGCCAGGGTTAAACCACAACAAAAACAAAGATAAAAAATAAAACAAAGAGCAGGAGTTCAGCAAATATTCTCTAAGCTGATGTCTCCACTTCTTTCTCTGTTTGAGGAGCACTGCTGAAGTTATTAAAGTCTTTCTCTTCAGTACATCCTTTCAGAGATTGGAAAAACTGTTAGCCTGGCTCTTTTGTTTTGAGATTACTTTCAGAGAAAGGTGAAAATAAAATAATTAAAAAAAAAAAAAGCATGAGGACAACCTTGGTGAATACCAGAGATGCAAATCAGCTCTTTTGTCTTTAAAAGTGTTTTAGTACAGTGCTGCTCAGTGAGTTCCATAATGGTTTGCTCTTTTCAGTACAAAGGACATTTAGGGTCAATAAGAGAAAGAGTTAATTAAAGTAGATCAAGTTTAGCAAACAGTTGCTCAAAGGCATCTCCAGAAACCTTTCAGATGGAAAGGAAGTGCACAACAGAAATGTACTACCTTACTTTGGTCTATTCTGACATACATTGTGTTTGAGGTGTAGCTTCATTCACTCCTAGAAAAGAGAGCTGATCTCAGAAGATGATTTGGAAGGTGAGAGAAGTGGGATTCAAGAACGTTTACTTGGACAGAGACCTGTCACACATATTATGTCTCCAAGCTTAAACCCTTACTGAGAGATACCTGAACAGAAAGCAAGTAATCTCTCCTGCATATCAACAAATCTTCCCTCTTCCCTCCCTTCCTCTCTCCTTTGCTTCCTTTCTTGTTCCAGGTTTCAATAGGATAGAGCTGGGACCTTCTCCAATATGTTTTGAAAACAAACTCCTTTGCTCAGTGATCATGAATTTCACACGGAGACTGCAAGATCCAGGAGCAGATCCCTGCCTTGCCTGCTTCAGATCAAGCTCTTGAGTCTGGATTATCTGTCTCTGGTAGGAGCCACATGATCCAAGGAGTCTCATCCTTCCAATCCCTTTTTCTTTTCCTCTTTCAATTTCTGAGAATTTTTTCCTGACTCAGATTTCCTCACAACTGATGTAGTTTCATGGAAAGACTAACTTCTACAGGTCAACATTTTCCATAAACAACAAAAAAAGTAGTGTCAGATAATTCTCCGCTAGTTCTGTATGTATTTCTCCTGAAATCTCTTCTTGGATAAAAGATATTCTCCCTGTGACTCCATGGAGAGAAGCTTTGTGTTTAGTTCGTACAGTTAGTTGGAGTATGAGAGCAGAATTTGGCCCTAGCAGCTGAGCGGAAAGGATGTCTGCAGCAAAGTACCAGCTTCTCTTGAATAATATGGCTACAGCTCAGAATTAACAGCATCTTCACTGACCAACAGGCCAAGCCCTAAAATTTGTTCTTTCTCCTCAGACTTAAACACTGCCACAGGGAAACATCGCTTCTTTTGTTCTGCCTGCAAATGCCACGCAGAATGGTGAGGTAGCAACAAATGGTGAACATACAGGTGAAGAGAGGTGGAGAGAGATTTTCTTTTGATGGACAGGCTGACAAGAGGCAGTGKCAGTGTCTGAGGAGGAAGAAGAGAAGGAAATCTGAGAAGGACAGCAAATCCTTGGGAGTGTATTCATCCAATACCGAGCAGGACTCACCTAGTAGTACAGGAAGTGTATTATCTAGAAATCCCATTTATTACACATACCAAAGTGAAGTTGCGCCACTTACGAAATTTCCCATACCACTATCCTGCGCTCATTCAGAACAGTAATGACTTCAGCCATGTCTTAAGAAATAGCCACCATRATGTTTAAAAACTGGCAAGAGATTTTTGAAGCTTACTTTCACAGCAGCAAATTTAAAGGGGAACTGGATTACTTCAAAACATGCTAACCCTTCAATCTGCATTACAGTACAGCCACCTGAGCACTGAGAAAGCTGGAGAATAAAAACAGTTTTCAAGCCTTTATTTTAAAGGGTGCTCTAATGCCTGGCCACAGTGTTAGTTGTGTTCTCCCAGTTATCAATCCCTAGGAAATACCTGTACACATAGTTACTCAGTTCTGTATCTCAGTTACTTAGCTTGCTAAACCATTTACTACAGAAAAAAAAGGTGCTCTGAGTTTCAGTTCCTACAGTTGGTTTCTTCCTTGATACTGCACAGAGGTATGCTTAATGAAGCATAGAGTGAAGCATAGATTAACGTCGTTTTATTCGTTCAAGGAAATGGGCAACTCCCTCTGCTCTGACTGAGATTAAGTGAAACAGTGACAGCAAACCCATATTGCTAGCCTATTTTTTATATGGGGGGAAATGAAAAACATAAAATACAAAAAGGATAACAAACCTGCAAAAAATCAGGACAGTTCTGAACTCTGCCTAATAAAAGTATCCATTAAGCCTTTCTTCTTTTTCCTTCCAGTCTTTTGAGTTCACCATGTACCAGATTGATGGAGTCCGAGCACTTATTATTTATCAACACAGTCTCATAGGGGAAAAATAAGAAGATAGGGGGCATGAAACAAAAATAAGTTTTCTACTTCGTTTATTTATACCACACTGTACAGTTAGGATACTTCTTTTGTTTTAAGGAATTAAAAGGTTAAGCAACATATTTAATGTGTAAGGAAATAACTTATTTGATTGAGCTCCCTTGAAATATGATAGATGGCAATTAGATGTATTCTAGCCTACAGGATTATATGTTTTATTCATTCTCTACCAAACAAAATCAAGAGTTGAAAAGATATGAAAGAATACATTTCGCAAAGCTAGCACAATCCTATGTGAAGCTAATCTTTTCTAACAACCTAACAATATTATCCAAATTGCCTAAGGTAAAGAATGAATATAAAGGGAGAATGCACATTATGTTTCACTAAAGAGAATAAATGTTAATTTAATTAAATAAAAAGGTTTCATAGTGCTTTCAAAGTAACCACAAATGTAAACACATTTAATCCCTGGGAAAGTGTCTATCATAGTAGATGGTACATCTCAGCTAGTGAAACTGCAATGGAAACATGACCAGAGCCTTCACATGGAAGCAATACTGACCCAAATCCCTCTTTGCAAAGTAGGACTTGTACTGACCCCAGCTTCCGGAGTTTAAAATGACTGCACTCATGTCTGCCATGACCACAGTGCACTGCCATTGTAATGCTTGACAGGAACGAAGTCTCTTCTCAGTTACATAAAGCAATACCCATACTTTTAAAAGTTATTTTGAATTAGCCCTTATGTATCTGAAAGCCAAATATGACTGTATGTCTGTAACACRGTAATGATAATTTTTTATGTCACAGAGCCAAAATAATACCTGCTGGTTCTAGAAATCTGGTAAATGTCCTTCAAATTATATTCCAGTTTAGCAAAAATGATCCAACAAAACTTGGGTGAAATGCATGCCTGTGCAATCAACCAACATAATCCATTTAAGTTCCATTAAAAATTCAAATCCAGTATGAACAGAAATGATACCTTTACTTAATGTGCCCTCTATGTAGGGATTTAAACAAGAATTGCTAAGGCAARCCACTAGAGGAAACATAAACTTGACTTGGACAATCAGCCACAGTTTTTGCTTAGGTGTTCCCTTTCCCTTCTTTTTCCAAAACATTTTTAGTGTGATTAGCAAGGACCAGATTTCATTATCTTTATTACTGCTATCTCTGATTTGGTGGGTCCTACTGATTCTTTCAACTGTAGAAAATAAATATTTCACAAGGTGCTCTGTACACCCCTAGAGTCACAAATGTAACACTATGCCTGTCTACACCCTTGCAGAAAGCGTTCAAAGAAGAGGGTGAAAGTGCATGTGGACTTGTCTATGCACAGACATGTGAACATATACATAAGTGAACAATGCTTGTTCCCATTGTCATAGCAGGCTATAAGACAAAGAGTTATTTTTCCATCACTTCTTTAAGTTAAATCAGTGAAATCACACGTGTCTATGGCATCTTAGGAAGAACTACATGGTATATGAAGAAAAAATATTAATTTAAAATGTTTGAGAATTAAACCAATAAAACTGGTCAACTGACAACTATTAAAGATCTTTAAGAATCAAAAAAATCCATTAAGAGTTAATTATAATTAATAGTAACAACCAATTGAAATTTCTAGGAGCTTCTGAAATGCAGACAATGAAAGGCAGCTGTAGATGACCTTCAGCACTTCCCCTCACACACAGACATACACACATTTTGCTAATGTCCCTTGACTATTATTATAAGTAAACAGTTTTGAAAATGAATGCAAACATTATCTGGTGGACAGCAGAACATCATTACTAATTTCTGCATTGTATAGCTTACAAGGGGCATCTTATGCAGAAGGACATTAAAGGGTAGTGGACAGCCCCCTTAGCACCCACAATAAATCTGCTCCTGGTTATCCAAGAGTGCATGGGGCTATCAAATATACATTCTTTCTAATGCCTTTACTTTCTAATAGAATGGAATCATTTAGATTGGAAAAGACCTTTAAGATCATCAAGTCCAACCATTAACCTAACACTACCAAGTCCACCACTAAACCATGTCCCTAAGCACCACATCTACATGTCTTTTAAATACCTCCAGGGATGGTGACTCAACCTCTTCCCTGGGCAGCCTGTTCCACTGCTTGCCAACTCTTTCGATAAAGAAATTTTTCCTAATATCCCATCTAAACCTCCCCTGGCGCAACTTGAGGCCGTTTCCTCTCATCCTATCACTTGTTACTTGGGAGAAGAGACCGACACCCACCTCGCTACAACCTCCTTTCAGGTAGTTGTAGAAAGCCATCAGGTCTCCCCTCAGCCTCCTTTCCTCAAGGCTAAACAACCCCAGTTCCCTCAGCCGCTCCTCATAAGAATTGTGCCCTAGACCCTTCACCAGCTTTGTTGCCCTTCTTTGGATGTGCTCCAGCACCTCAATGTCTTTCTTGTAGTGAGGGGCCCAAATCTGAACACAGTATTCGAGGTGCAGCCTCACCAGTGCTGAGTACAAAGGGGCGATCACTTCCCTAGTCCTGCTGGCCACACTATTTCTGATACAAGCCAGGATGCTATTGGCCTTCTTGGCCGCCTGGGCACACTGCTGGCTCATATTCAGCTGGCTGTCGACCAACACCCCCAGGTCCTTTTCCACCGGGCAGCTTTCCAGCCTCTCTTCCCCAAGCCTGTAGCGTTGCATGGGGTTGTTGTGACCCAAGTGCAGGACCCGGCACTTGGCCTTGTTGAACCTCATACAACTGGCCTCGGCCCATCGATCCAGCCTGTCCAGATCCCTCTGCAGAGCCTTCCTACCCTCACGCAGATCAACACTCCCACCCAACTGGGCGTCGTCCGCAAACTTACTGAGGGTGCACTCAATCCCCTCATCCAGGTCATTGATCAAGATATTAAACAGAACTGGCCCCAATACTGAGCCCTGGAGAACACCACTTGTGATCGGCCACCAACTGGATTTAACTCCATTCACCACCACTCTTTGGGCCCGGCCATCCAGCCGGTTTTTTACCCAGCAAAGAGTACGCCCGTCCGAGCCATAAGCAGCCAGTTTCTCCAGCAGAATGCTGTGGGAAACGGTGTCAAAGGCTTTACTAAAGTCCAGGTAAAAGACATCCACAGCCTTTCCCTCATCGACTAAGCAGGTCACCTTGTCATAGAAAGAGATCAGGTTGGTCAAGCAGGACCTGCCTTTCATAAACCCCTGCTGACTGGGCCTGATGACCTCGTTGTCCTGTGTGTGCCATGTGATGGCACTCAAGATCGTCTGCTCCATAACATTCCCCGGCACCAAGGTCAGACTGACAGGCCTGTAGTTCCCCGGATCCTCCTTCCAGCCCTTCTTGTACATGTGTGTCACATTTGCTAACTTCCAGTCAACTGGGACCTCCCCCGTTAGCCAGGACTGCTGATAAATGATGGAAAGTGGCTTGGTGAGCCCTTCCGCCAGCTCCCTCAGTACCTTTGGGTGGATCCCATCCAGCCCCATAGACTTGTGTGTGTCTAAGTGGTGTAGCAGGTCGCTAACCATTTCCCCTTGGATTATGGGGGCTTCGTTCTGCTCCCCGTCCTTGCCTTCCAGCTCAGGGGGCTGGGTACCTGGAGAACAACTGGTCTTACTATTAAAGACTGAGGCAAAGAAGGCATTAAGGACCTCAGCCTTTTCCTCATCCTTTGTCACTATGTTTCCCCCTGTATCCAATAAAGGATGGAGAGTCTCCTTAGCCCTGCTTTTGTTGTTAATATATTTATAGAAACATTTTTAATTGTCTTTTACAGTAGTAGCCAGATTAAGTTCTAGTTGGGCTTTGGCCCTTCTAATTTTCTTCCTGCATAACCTCAATGGATACATGCTGAGTCTTGATTTCTGTTAAGGTATTTATTTGCTTTCAGAAGAGATTATTATTTTTTTTGGAGGAGGAGGTGGAAATGGGGTGCCTCTGGCCATGGTCCACCCACATGAAAGTCTGGGAGAAATATTTTATTTATTCCTTTTCACCACACCTCTTCTGAATTCTGCTTTTGTCTTCTCAAGTCTTAATCTTTGCATCAGCTAATTGCTCTTGAAACTTTGCTTTGTGGCCACACTTAAGAATTAATCGATGCATATTTCCTTTAATGTTTGGCATTTGTTAAAGTTATAAATGTGTGTGCATTTGCATGTGTATATGAAGATAAATACATGAAGGAAACCGTTTTATAAATAATATATTTAAAATGCAGTGGATTGAACTGCTAGCACTGAGAAAAGAATTAATACCAGTGCTGAAAGTCAGAATGAGGCTCATGCAACACCACAGTCTCAAAAATAGGCTTACGGTAGAATTTAAGTGAGATTTAACAATATAAATATATAATAAAAACATAGAGATATTTCCTTGCTTGCAATTAGTTGTACTGTGCTAATCAGAACTCATTCTAAATTTTCTGACAGTTTATATTCTAAGCCAACACTTTGTAGAAAGATGTGATGAAAGAAATGATTTCTTCTACAACACCATGGAAGGCTAAATGAGGACTCCTCCCCATGACCGGCCTTCACTGGTAAAACCATATGTGATACTTATTTGACTGAGGAAAAATGAAGAAGGTGCCTATATACTATTTGTATTCTAGGTAGAAGCTCTGCTATCAAAATGGCATCTTGTTTTCGCAGCAGGAGGAATCCCCTTTCCTTGGTGACTGATAAGGGCTTTTTTCATTTTGACTCCCAGACAGTGCAATGCCTTAGTATGTGTACTGATTTTAAAAGGATAAGATACTGGTGTGCTAGAGAAAAGAGCAGCCAGGATCTACAAATAGATATACAAAAACTTAAACATTAAAACAGGTAAGACCTGAAGCTGTACAGATTTACATCTCGTCTTGACTGGAACTCTGGTCATGCATTCGCTTCCCCAGTCTTTCTCCCTCCTTCCCTTTTCCCTCCTCTCCCTTTCTTTTCCCCTCCCACTTTTCTTCCTTTTCCCTCTTTCTTGCTTTCCCCCTCTCCCTTTCCTCCTTTCCTTTTTGCCCCTTTTCTCACTTTTTCTCACCCTTCATCCCTTTCCCCACTTTATTCTCCRTTTCCCCCACTTTCTCCTCTTTTCAGCATCTATTATTTTCCTTTTTTCATCCCCTTTTTTCTTTCCTTTTTCATATTTTTTTGAAGTTCATCATGACTTCAGACCAGTTCAGGACTCTCAAGTCCTCAGGAAAATGTGCCCAGTTCCCCCTTCCACTAATAATGCTTTACTGCATTTACTGCTGGCAGCAAAATGTCAGAATTCAAAGGAAATGGACAGTTAATACTTCTCTCAAGATGATGGCACTCACTCTGATTTATATGGACATATTAGCAAACTTGACAAAAGGAAGTAATTAACCCCCTGTCTCAGTGGAAGGGTGGAGCAGTTGTGTTTCACTTAGTTCAGAGCATGATCAAATGCAAAATTTAGGATGCTGGAAAAGTGTCCTGCTCAGTTTTCTTGGTTCCTAGAGAAGGTCTGCCACTGCTGAGCTTCCGCCTTTTTGGTGAGCATGGAGCAGTACTGAGAGGCATAAAAAAGAAGTACTAGCAGGTATCTTCTGTGAAAAGGTGTTGCCTATTTTGAGCCTAGAAGACAAAGCAGAGAAATTTTTGTAAGCAAAGACTTTCACTGCTCTTCATCTGTAGTGCTGAAAAAGTACGTAAGTACGTGTGACCTAACTTATGACAATAACAGAGTCCAAAACACCACATTATGGAGCAGACGATCTTGAGTGCCATCACATGGCACACACAGGACAACGAGGTCATCAGGCCCAGTCAGCAGGGGTTTATGAAAGGCAGGTCCTGCTTGACCAACCTGATCTCTTTCTATGACAAGGTGACCTGCTTAGTCGATGAGGGAAAGGCTGTGGATGTCTTTTACCTGGACTTTAGTAAAGCCTTTGACACCGTTTCCCACAGCATTCTGCTGGAGAAACTGGCTGCTTATGGCTCGGACAGGCGTACTCTTTGCTGGGTAAAAAACCGGCTGGATGGCCGGGCCCAAAGAGTGGTGGTGAATGGAGTTAAATCCAGTTGGTGGCCGATCACAAGTGGTGTTCTCCAGGGCTCAGTATTGGGGCCAGTTCTGTTTAATATCTTGATCAATGACCTGGATGAGGGGATTGAGTGCTCCCTCAGTAAGTTTGCAGACGACACCAAGCTGGCCGGCAGTGTCGATCTGCGTGAGGGTAGGAAGGCTCTGCAGAGGGATCTGGACAGGCTGGATCGATGGGCTGAGGCCAGTTGTATGAGGTTCAACAAGGCCAAGTGCCGGGTCCTGCACTTGGGTCACAACAACCCCATGCAACGCTACAGGCTTGGGGAAGAGAGGCTGGAAAGCTGCCCGGTGGAAAAGGACCTGGGGGTGTTGGTCGACAGCCAGCTGAATATGAGCCAGCAGTGTGCCCAGGCGGCCAAGAAGGCCAATAGCATCCTGGCTTGTATCAGAAATAGTGTGGCCAGCAGGACTAGGGAAGTGATCGCCCCTTTGTACTCAGCACTGGTGAGGCTGCACCTCGAATACTGTGTTCAGATTTGGGCCCCTCACTACAAGAAAGACATTGAGGTGCTGGAGCACATCCAAAGAAGGGCAACAAAGCTGGTGAAGGGTCTAGGGCACAATTCTTATGAGGAGCGGCTGAGGGAACTGGGGTTGTTTAGCCTTGAGGAAAGGAGGCTGAGGGGAGACCTGATGGCTTTCTACAACTACCTGAAAGGAGGTTGTAGCGAGGTGGGTGTCGGTCTCTTCTCCCAAGTAACAAGTGATAGGATGAGAGGAAACGGCCTCAAGTTGCGCCAGGGGAGGTTTAGATGGGATATTAGGAAAAATTTCTTTATCGAAAGAGTTGGCAAGCAGTGGAACAGGCTGCCCAGGGAAGAGGTTGAGTCACCATCCCTGGAGGTATTTAAAAGACATGTAGATGTGGTGCTTAGGGACATGGTTTAGTGGTGGACTTGGTAGTGTTAGGTTAATGGTTGGACTTGATGATCTTAAAGGTCTTTTCCAACCTAAACAATTCTATGATTCTATGATCCTATCACCTAGCTACGAGAACTTTAGCAATAGCATGGTTTAACAAGACTATCACATGCTATTTTTCTTTTCCTGTTAATAAAGTTTGATAGATTTTATTTAAATTGTGCAAATGTTAAAAGAAGTTATAACTGACATTTCAAGAGGATTCTTCACAAATTAACCATATAAGGAAATGCGAGGATAGGAAGGAGGCAGGGAAGTGAGAACTGTACAACTAAGGCCTAGGATTTACTATCTCCCGCTCCTACTAATTTTCTTTTGTTCAAAGATTGGAGAACAGTGATCATACCAAAAATAAATGAAGCTAGCAACTGGCATGTACTTCTGTGCTGAAATGGTCATGGCAGCATTCACTGGAATCCTATAATTCCCCATTGTATTGAGAAGGCGTAAGATAATAGTGCAGACCTGGCATAATTAAGACAACTGTGTTTCTTCAGTCAAGTATTAATTCTGAGGCTTTTTTTTTTTTTTTAACAGTGAGTAATGTCCCAGACCATACAAATCCTCTGTCTCCATCACCTCTTTAGATCAAGATTTCTGTTAGGACACAGTTTATATTTAGTGATAATGATATATATAGTCACAGGTATCCATGAATGAACATGGGCAGACAAAGTTTTCCCCTACAATCATGCTTGCCTGGGCAAAGAACCTGAATGTAATAAGCTACATAAAATTCTTGTGCTATCTGTTGCTTGAAAGTCAGGTTTTTTCAGCATAGAGAAGATGGCATGCGTTGATAGATATTTTCAAACATACCCTCATTAAGACACCAAGTGTTAGTTGGAAATGGTTTCCCTCCCCTTACTCACCATCTGTTATCACAGCATTTCCATAACCTAAAACCCAGCAGACTGAGGTGTACTGCTGGAAAATTCCTCTCCACTTAAAGGTGTAGATTTCACTCCTTGCCAAATAAAATTTAAAAAAAAAAAAACAAAATAAAACAAAAAAGTCAGCTTCGGACCTCACCCTGTACATCTGGATTGAGGATATTGGCAGATAATTCATAGGGATGCAGAGCACTAGTAGCCTGCTATTACATTCACAACAGCTGGAATTGCAGACCCTAATTTGAAGTAATAATGTAATACCATAAAGGCAAATGCTTATTTGGGTTTGGTTACAGCACTTCAGCTTTCACAGCATCTGGCCCCACCCACACAGAGACAGTTTCATCTTACAAAAATGAAGATAAGCCCTATTACCTGTATAATTGTGTCTTTAGACATCTGCATGGCTTACATTTCCAGATTATGTTCTGGCAGTAGTCCTTCTAGACGAAGCCCTGTTCCCTTCAAGGCTTAACTGTTAACTTCAGCAACTTGCTTGTCAGCTCTCTTCTTAGACAGCCCACCTTCTTCTCAGACCAGCTCATTTTCTTGGTATCGCTCCTTCTCTGTGGCCCCAAGCCCCTTTCGATGTTTTGCTTTGCTTCCCTCCCCGATGACCTCCATCCCTCCAGTACTAACTCATTCCACAGTAACGGCAGACAGCATGGTCCTCCAGTAGGGGGATCATGTTTAATATGGCAGAGTGAACCCTTCTGATCTCACCATCACTTTCTTAACAAGGGGCCTTTTAGCACTTGAAAAACACCCTAACATTAAAAGCAAACAAACAAATACCTTCCCTGAAATTTTAATAGCTCACTTAGTGGTGGTGACAGATGTCAGACTGACACCACTGGAGTGGAGTTTTCAGTGATGCACGCACAGGTTCTGGTTAGGCACTGATAGTGCTTTTTGCCTCCTATGCCACCCCCCAGCCCTCCCCTCATGAATAAAACATGGTGCTGAAGCCATCACCTAGAGAGACCACCTTGAAGAACAGTGTAATCCCCATGCTAAATTATTGCTTAGGTTTCTAGCTGACACTGCCAAGAGAGGTGCCAGTCTTGATGGTCTTGTAATGTAGATACCTGCCACCCACTGAGAGCCAGACTGAGAGACCATCAATTCATAAATTTATTCTATTTATTTTATGACATCACGTCAATTAAACTTCTATTCCGAAACCTCGGGTTGTAGCTGAAAATACCTCCAGGCAATACCTTCACATTTAAATTAAAAAAATATCTCACTTCATCTGGCTGCTTCTGTTCCTCCTTCCCCCTCATTGTAGCTCGGAAATTACATACAACAGATGAAGGAGTATGGAAACAAACTTAAAATCACCATTTTAGACATTATCCCAGCAGGTGTGCATGTTTTACTTGGAATTTATGAGAAGTAGTAAATATTGCTAACTCAGCTCTGCCCATCTTGCTGCAAACTCTTTCTGACCAACTTATATGCAGCATCCCATTGCCACTGGTGGCAGTGGATGCAGCTATCAGAACCCACTACGGTAGACTCTAAAGAGGTAACACTTTCTAGTATTGTCTCCCAGTAATGCTTTAAAGTTTTCATAAATGCTTTTATATTTTATGTGTTTGAATGTGTATTAGCAATCAGCAGAACAAATCTCTTGGTAAAGTAATGGTTTGGGCCCCTTTCTGTTCAGACGCAAATCACTTGGCCTAAATAAGCAGCCTGTCACTGCTGAATTTCACTACTCRTTTCCTGTCATTAAATTAGATGAGATTAATAAATAGAAACTGAAAGACAGTTAGCCAAATTCAGCTCTCCAGTGAAACTCATCCCCAAATGAAACTGTGAAGAGAGCCTGGTCATTCACTGTATGTACTATGGGGTCTTTTTTGTTCATTGTGGAGATTCTCAAGTGTAGTGGGATTGCTTTTCCTAACCTCTTTTCTCAACCCCGTTCATCCCAGATAGGCATCCCAGTCTTATACCTGATAGGAAGTACTCTGAGACACCAGGCAGGTTTTGAAATAAATGAGAAGAGAATCCAGTCACACAACAAAAGCAAGACAAATAAAA
This sequence comes from Phoebastria nigripes, assembly GCA_035582835.1. Lineage (NCBI taxonomy): Eukaryota > Metazoa > Chordata > Aves > Procellariiformes > Diomedeidae > Phoebastria > Phoebastria nigripes. Next base: position 79,969 of record JAYKAV010002769.1, read on the forward strand.
GACATTTCAATACACGATAGTCACCCTGTCCTAATGAGGCCAGAGAGGAGAAAGCATTCACAAAGAGAAGCACCAAGCAGCCTACACAGTCTTCAAAGCTGTTTTCTCTCCAAGGGTATCCTATTCCACATGCCCCACTAGTGCCCATCCTTCTGAGGTGCTGACCTGGAACTGTCCCCCACATCCCCTTCTTCCCACTTTCCTCCCCAAGATTAGACCCCTTGGTTAAGCAAAGTGAGCACATCAGAAAAGCTGAAAGAGAAATAAAAATCAGACTGCAATTGACACTTTGCCCTGAATCTGATCCTGTAGTGCCTGGGCATGGTGAGACAGAGGAGGCTGTTATTGTAGTGGGAGCTGGCACCAGCCCCTGTATGTAAGTTGCCTAATGTCTTCCATTATAAGATTATTGCAATCAATTTTTGAATAACGTTAACACCTCTATTGTTTGTCTTTGAAATCTGGCAGAAGTGGGTATTGCCTTAGGGTCAGTGTCATGCCTTTTGCTGGTACTGTTAATAAATTCAGATTTGGACAAGTAATAGAGGTGTTGAAAATCACCATTTTTTACTGTATTTTCCAGAGCCCAGAGTTATTTTGACAACTAGCTAATACCCCGAGAGATTTGATGCATCTGCCTCTATGCTGCACCTACAACACCTCCATGAATGGCTATGTCTTAGGCTGGTACAGACAAAATGGCTCTGCCAGTCCACCAAGGGGACGCAGTGTAACAGGCAGAGGTTACAAAGGCCAGTGTGGGGACATGRTATGGCAGCAGATACATCAGGAAACAAGGAAGGAAGAACAAGTCACTGGGATGAGACATCCGGTGTGTGGGAGCAGTTGACAAAGAAAAGAGCTACCAAGATGAAAGGAAAAGGGAGGCTCATGGACAAAGATGTGRTGAAGACATCACTTCAAAGGAAAATTAACTCAAAGAAATGGAACTCGCTGTACACCTCCCTCAAATCTCCAGTTCACACAGGGAATGACCTTTTTTTAAATGAACTGAATAACCTGCTTCTGTTTGATGACGCTCAATTGGAAATTGCTTGTGTTGTTATGCCTGGAGGTCAAATTTTATCAATGGAGAACAATAAATTAGCGTTAGAGTAGAGCTTTTTCTGTTGTGTTTATTAATTAAAGCCCGCAACTAATGTGAAATTACATACACAATGATAGAAGGCCCTTATTTTAGTTGCCATCTGAAGGCTTCCAAAGGTAGAGAAATGACAAATTTACAATTGCCTTCTGTAAACCTATGTATTGGAGAACTTAATGACAGGAAAACATTTATATTTTCTCAGTCTGTAAAACAAGTTAGCTCCTAGTCACCCTGAGGAGGTGGCAGGTTGAACCTAATACACCAAATGAACTTGGATCTAACACACCAAATGCTCACCAAAAAAAAATAAAAAGAAAAGAAAAGAAAAGAAAAGAAAAGAAAAGAAAAGAAAAGAAAAGAAAAGAAAAAAGAAAAGAA